>JASAOM010000985.1:0-64924 GCA_030849085.1 Borovskyia barvae
GGCTGCCCCTCCAAGAGATCGTTCGAGAGAGGACACCACGTGTCGGACCCACCGTGAGGAAAAAAAGAGGTGGGACAGGGAGGGAAGGAAGAGGAAGAGGGAGGCGCGACAGCGGATCACCCCCATGTGGGAGCCTTCCTTGAAAGCGACGAGAATGCCGCGCGCACACGGCGTAAGCGAAAGAGAGCCAGCAGGCACCTCTGCGAGATGAAAGGGAGGGAAAAGGGGGGGAGGGAGGGGTGATGATGGAAGCAAAACGATCGAACACTACGGTGCCCTATCTTTGCTCAACTGATCTGCCGAGGCGAGTCTTCGGGCCGTTTCGCTTGTAGTGGCGGTGTCGATGAAGTGCCGAACCGCAGCGACCTGCTCGGCCGTCCGCCCGATCACGGCGCGACTCGCAGCTGGGTCAGCGTCAACAGCCGCCTCGTTATGGTGATCCGCACCCTCCGGTGCCATCTCCCGAAGGAGGGGTGGCGCTGCCTGGGTGTCACTGTGCGGTCGGAGGTCCTCCCATTTGATGTGGCGTAGCAAGATGTAGATATAGATCGGTGCCCCGACACCGCCCACCCCCACGAACGGCCCAATCCACAGGGCCCTTATCCCAATCTTGAAGTGGAAGAAGAGGAGGAAGCTGAGCGGGACGCCCACTACGCAGAAACCGACGGTGATGATGATGGCTCCGAGTACCTGTAACTCACACCCGCGCAGGGCGCCCATCACGGTGCTCTGAAACACGTCGAAGAAGTGGTACGGCATCACAATCCACATCAACTCTTGATAGATCGGCACCACCGCCGCCAGTTCTTCCTCTTTTACGAAGAGGGCTGGAATATAAGGTTCGAGGAGGTAGCATAGCACGACGTCGAACACGGCAACGCAAAGTACTACGCCCACGGCGGTGAACGTGACGCGTCGCGCGAGCAGCGGCTTACCTTCCCCAATGGCGTTGCCGACGAACACGCAGGTCAGGATCATCACACCGGAGGCCATCGCCCACATAATGCCGAACACCTGAAGAGTGATCGTGTAGGCGCCGAGCTCTGCCGGAGTGCCGTACCCGCCTGCCAGCGCGTTGATCTCGAGCGCCACCCACTCGCTCAGCATCATACCCATGGAAGGAAGAGCGATGCTCACCAGGCTACCAAGATTGTGCGTGCAGCGTATGTCCCAGCCACCCCAGGTCTGCTTATACACGCCCGTAAAGCGCAGATAGAAGATGAGGCCCGCCACCGTGCTCGACATCAGGATGAGCCATGCGATGGGGGAGCCCGTGAAGCCAAAGAGTTTTACAAAGATGTACTGGAGAATGGGGTTGGCGATGGCGGCGGCGATGAGCGCCACAGGAAGCGGCTTCGTGAGATGCTGACAGGAGTAGTATCGCTGGATCAGTTGAAAGGCCATGGTCGCTGGAATGCCGAAGAGACCCCACCGACACCACCAACCGGTGTAGCGCACCACAGACGCGCTCTCTCCCACCGCCGTGAGAAACCCGTCGGCGAAGCACAGCACCACACCGAGTGGAACGGCGGCCACCAGAAGAATGATGGTCATGCGCTGCGCGTAAATGCCATAGATGTGGAGCGTATGCGGCTCCAGTGGCACCATCGTGTGCCCCGCCTGTTCCGCAGCTGCCTTCGCTTGCTCCAGTCGCTTGTCCTCCTCCAGACGGAAGTGCCCAAAACTGTGTGACAGCACCGTCTCCAGCGCCCCGCAGAGTCCCGCACCAAACGCGAAGCCGGTGGCGTTGACGAGCCCAAGCGCGAGCGACGCACCCCCCATCGCCTCGATATCCAAGAGACGCCCCACCACCATGATGATCATGAGGTTCAACGAGAACTGCGCGAGCGACGAGAGCGTGAGAGGGTAGCCAACAAAAAAGAACTTTCGGACGATGTCCATCGTGGTTGCTTTTTCATCGACGCCAGCCTCCTCCTCCCCTTCGTGGGAGGCACCCTGTGGCCCACCCACCCCCGAGCGGTGCCCTGTGCCAACGATGACCTGTGCCATCGACTCGAGATCTGCGGCCGCTCCACGACCAGCCGCAGAGAGGCGCGAGGTGAAGGACAAGTTCTCCAAAACCACATCACCATCCGAATCCACGGAGGTTCGGACCGACATTATGATGTAGCGGGAGGGGAGAGGAGGGGGGTTAGTTTAAATGCTGTCGCCGTGAAGCACACGAATTCGATCGAAGCGGCAATAATTGCTCGAAAAAAGGGGGAGAAAAGAGAGTGACACCGAAGAAGAGACGAGAATCACGCAGCAAAGTAAAAGCCTGCGGAGGGTTGTGAACCGAACAAAAGATATAGTAGGAAGAACCCTTCTCTTTCGGCTACTGAACAGCCGTAGCAGCCGCACGTACCCCAAGATCGTAGCAACGGTAGAGGAAGGGAGAGAAAGCTTGGGTAGCACCAGTGATCGAAAAGGGAGGAGGAAAAGAAAGATGTGCGGCTGACCCTCGGAAGGAGTCCAGTGCGAAGGGCCTGAGGGATTCGTGTGATAGGACGTGAGTAGTCACCATATATATAGTTTGAATTTCTCGCGACCCTGGGAGTGAACCTGTAGAAAGGATGAGAGGGGAGCGCTCTCGTAAAC
Organism: Borovskyia barvae; assembly: GCA_030849085.1. Classification (NCBI taxonomy): domain Eukaryota; phylum Euglenozoa; class Kinetoplastea; order Trypanosomatida; family Trypanosomatidae; genus Borovskyia; species Borovskyia barvae. Next base: position 2,599 of record JASAOM010000985.1, read on the forward strand.
AGGCAAGAAAAAATAAGAGAGTAACGGCGTCTCTCTGGCTAAGACCCCTAACGTTAGAAAGTCGATGCAAAGCTGGTGGGGTAAGGGCGGAAGGGATTATGCAGAAGGAGAGGCGCGAAAAAGAGACTCAGACGCTATTAGGGAAGGGGGGAGGGGGGAGGGCGGGGACGTGACGTCACCGGAAAATCGGCGATACCGCTCTTGCAGGCGCTACTCACGTTTGAAGGTTTCCAGATTAGAATCAGATGTGTCGAAAAGGTGCATGATACGAAGCCGACAAATCGCTCGAACATAAAATCAAAAGAGGAGGAGATCCAATGGGGGAAACAGAGAAGCAGAAGTGATGGAGGAGGTTGTGCAGCAATGACAACGCTACGGAGCTGCTGCATTTCACAGCGTCCAAAGGCAAAGATAGAGTTGCGCAGGAGGCAGCTCGGGAAATCGAAGGGACGCAACAATGGGCAAGAGCCTACTGATGCATATGCATTGATGTGCCATCTACATATTTCGAGTCGCCCTAGGCCCCACGGATGAGCTGCCTCAGCATGGGTAGACTTAGCAACTGAATACCGGACCCTCCTCCCTTTTTCCCCCTTGATGCATCTGCCTCAACTAACGAGAGGGAAGGAGAGGCGTGCAAGAGGACTCCATCTACGTGAACGAAAGAGAGAGAGAAGCCGAATGCAAGCGCTGGGGAAAACAGAGAAGTGTTAAGGTTGAACTGTCTTTTTGATAGCAGGAAGGAAATAGCTTTCTCCTTTTCAATTTTGTGCGTGCGTGTCTCCCATTTGTGACTGAGACAAACACACGCACACACACACACACACACAAGCACGTCGGCCCCAATCGGTATCCCGTGGTAGAAAGGCAAAAAAGAAAAGGAGAGGGAGGGAGGGAGGGACTCCCTTCATGGGTTCCCCCACCCGTCCAAGCTTCGTTACTCGGAATTTACCGTTAAAGGCAGCATATATATGTATATGTGTGTCTTGACGCACTCAGCATGGCACCAGAGGTTGCTGAAGGGGGAGGGGGAGGGGGGGGGAGGTACTCGCTGAGGAAAACCCCGCGAGGGTGCTCGACTCTCTTCCTCGCCTCTTCCCCCTCTTCTTCATATCGATGCCATAAGTCATCGCTACCATTGTCCTCCCCCCCCCTCACACACACACACACACACAAAACCCCTTTGTGATCTCCCCTTACACCTCAACGCTTTCGATGATAGAGGGGGGGAGGCCTATTTCATGGTGTTAGACAGTTTTTTCTTCCCGTTCGTCTTCCTCAGTCCAGTTCTTGCACGAGCTGTTGTTGTACCGGTGCATCATCCTCGTCGCTGGTATCTTCATTCATAAGATCCTCTGCCTCCATCACGGCCACACTGGCACCGTCCTCATCGTCATCGTCAGCAATCGAGGCACGCCTCTCGGTGTACGCAGACGCAAACGGGGGTATTGAGGGGAAGCCATTTTTGTGTGTGTTGAGGGTCGACAGGTCCGACGACGGTGACGAGGGAGAAAGAGCGCTCATCAAGTTCAGCATCGCTTGCGCCTGCTCCACTTTAAAGCGGTGCAACTCGCTTTCGTTCTGGGCGTTGGGGAGCAGCAGGCCGTCGATGCTGGCCATAGGAGCGCGATCGGCCTTGCTCCTAGTTTCCTCTAGCACGCCAGCCACCACGTTCAACTGAACCGAAGGAAAAATATCTGCAGGCGTCACATCCTCGCCTCCAGCTTCCATGTCAACGCCATCCGCTTCGCTGAGCAACGGCTCCATTTGTACAGCCGGCACTTGCGGGGCCACGGTGAGGAACTCCTCTATACGAGCCGTCAAGCCCCTCAGTGAAGTAGCGGCATCCAGGCTGTGACTCGAACGGGTCGGTTGGAGAAGACTTGCCACCCGGTAGGCGACGGCATCCTCAGAGCCGTCGAGACGTTGTCGAGTGTCCCGCATGCCGCACGGGAAAGCCAACTGGGAGTGCAGGGAGAGGACGACGTAGCCCTTTATTTTCTGAACTTGCTCTCTCTTTCAATATGGATATGCGTGCAACCCCCCCCCTTTGACGAAGTATATGCCGAATAGCTTCACCTCCGAACAGGCACCCTCGCTGTTTTGACGTTCCACGTACAGAGGAGCGGGAGAAGGTACCAGCAAGGGAAAAGACAACCCTAAAGAGTAGGTTGATGATGCCTTCTGATACGGTTCCAATGTTCCGCCACTGCAGCGCTCCCCCTCCCCCTTCCTGTCCGAAATGAAAAATGAAGAAGGGGTCGCAGAGATGTTTGGAAGGGCAGTGAGAAGGGAAAGCTATGCTGTAGATGGAAGTAAGGGGAAAAATAAAAAGAGCGCACCAGCGGTGTTGGGTGACGGGTCCGTAACGATGGAACCCACGCGCTCCCTTTGGTTTTGCGCGTATGCGTGTGTATCGGCGAGAGGAGACGGGTCCAGGCAAGGAACCTTTCACATCCGCACCCCCTATCTCAAAAATAAATTTAAAAAGAAAAGAGAGGGATTGAGGGAAAAGCAGATGAGGAGTGTGGAGGTGGGGGCCACACGGTCAGTGTTTTGAAAAGGAAATAACAGAGAGACAAGACGGGAGGAAGGGGGGGCTCTTACTAAGAGCATGAGCAGCATCCTTTTCATTTCCTTCGCCGTGCTCCCGCACCCCTCCATGCATCTCTCCTCCTCCATAAGCAGCGACAATGATACGAGAGGAAGAAAGGAAGTTTGGGGGACGGCGGGGGAGGGGGGAGGGAAGGTGAGTTAAGAGGCGAGCATCGAGCTCTTTTCCGTGCCTTTCAAATCAGTTGACGTGCGACTCGCTGGTGTATCGCCCTTGAGTTCTCTTTCGACGGGGTGTTGCGTCCTGTCGCACAACTGCACGTGAAGAGTTGGCCCACGGGAGCGTGCTTTCTCTGAGACGAGCTGATATTCTTCATCATTCCTGTTTTCCTTTCTCCGTCGCGTATACATCCCAGTCCCCAATTCCTCCCATCCCTCCCATCCCGACATTACCATCCTTCGGCAAACACCTTCTTCGCCAGTGCTGTCGCCCGGGATGAAGCTGCTAACGAGACGGCATGGTGTGTGGGTGCGCGCGTGTGTGTGAAGGGTGAGCGAGAGAGCGCACGAAAATACATCGAGGGTGGAGAAGAAGGGAGAGGGTGATGGAGAGGGGGGGGAAAGGGAACAGAAAATACCAAAAGCAGAAAAAGGATCGAGCCCCCCCCCCCTTCTTCCCCTCTCTTTCTCATGTGCTCAGAGAAAAAAAAATGAGGGAGGAGGGTTGGCAGAAGGGATGAGGGGAGGGTGCAAAGACGAGAAATGAAAAGGAAATGTAAAAGAAGAGAAGGGGGGATGTACCCCCCTCGCGAAGGGAACGAAGAAGGAAGCAAAGCGTGCCAACAGCGATGAAACCGGTATAAGCGGAGAAAGGAGGAGGGGGGTGACTGCGGCGGTGTGGATGATGCTTGGCATTCCGCTCACCTCCCTCCTCCCCTTAGCCCCTCCCTGCGGCTGTGAATTCCTTTGACGGCAGTAGCGGCAGAGGAGGGGGGGGATGGATATAAAAAGAAAGACCGAGGGCGGAGCATAAGCAACTACGACGTCCTCAGAAGTGGGAGGGGAAGAGGGAAGGAGGAGGGGGAGGGGGCATGGACGAGAAAAAAAGTAGCATTTTCATCATCACAGAAACAGGCTGGAAGGGTGCAGCAAAGCTGCGTGAAATGCGTGCGAAGAATGGCCACTCGATGAGGCGTGTACGCTCTTTTTTGAAGAGAATGAAAGGGAAACCCTCGCTTCCCTCCCGCTGGCACGAAAGCGCACGCGGGATGTCGATGCGGGCAGGTAGGTAGGAGCCACGAAGTTCACCGTTACTCTATCGTCGGTCCTGTACCACGCCACAGGGGGGGGGGGGGGGCTGGCTGGTCCTCTGTTTTCAGGGGAAGCGCTTCCACCGGTGGCTGCGGTGGCGCAGATATGCATCCCAGCAACGCGCATACCATGCCGCTTCCATCGCATTCGTTGCCTCCAGAAGAAACGCATGCGTCTGCCCAACAATACAGATCATTCGCGACACATCCCTGAAGCGCTGCCGCTGCGTCTCGAGGAGGAGAAGCGGCTCCTCGCTGCCGTGCGACACGCGCTTCACGTCACTCCTGGGGATACCACGGCAGTAATCCGCTCCAAAGAAGCGCTGCGCACGGAGAAAACTACAAACCCCTACGGATACCGAGACGGTGCTGGAACTGCCACTCCATGTGGGGCTTCCCTTCTCCTTTTCTGGTGCGCGCCTCCGCGGCAGTTTCATTGCTGCGATACAGTGCTCAAAGCGCTTTGCTGGTACAGCGACGACGCACGCTTCATCCAGCGTGAGGAACACGTACGTCGCTACCCCCCTCGCGAGGTGCGTGTCTTGTATTGAGCCCCCCCATTGCATGGGGTGCTTCAGGAAGAGGTGAGGCTTGGCGATGACAGCGAGCTGCCGTGGATGCGCAACTGGGTAGCTGGAGTGTCGTTGACGGGCAGGCCGGTGCGAAGACGATGTGGAGGAGTGCCTAAGGTGGGGCCGTGACTTCATCAAACTCGTTTCACAACCCCACCGAGGAGAGGAAAAGGAAGGTGTGATGAGGGGATAGCCCCTTGCCGCCTCCGTGTTGGCGTTCCATCTTCTACCCATCGCAGAATTCGGCGGGTGTGGCGGTGCCCCTGCGCGATAGGCGATGCGTGGTGTCAACGACGACATCTCCTGGGACAACTGGCTCAGGGAGCGAACCTGCAGAGGTTGAGCGGATCTCGACGGCCGGCTTCGTGGGTATCCTCGCGCGGATGAAGATACACTGCGCGTGCGAGGCACGACGGATGGGTCAATGCGAATTGGCTCGTAAAAGGCGACGCTGCTCGAAACACACAAGTTAATGTCTGCCGGGTCATGCACCACCACCCCTCTTGCTGAACCGTTTGTGGCGGGCGTCGTCTTCCCAGATAAGAAGGCGACCGGTTGAAACGGGTTCTCCTTTCGCAGCGGCCCGTCCGAAAGCGCGACCGTTAGCTTCGGCCCCGACACCGGGATGGGTGGAGGCGACGGCTGTGGTTGGTACGATGCGGAGAGCGCAGGGGCTGGTGTAGGCGTAGATGGTTGTGGCTTCAATGCGAGGAGGGCTCCAGCACGCATGGTGCCATCTGCGCTACCTGGCTGTCGCGCCATCTTAGAGGCTAAACGGGAAGAAAACCCAGTAGAAAGTGGATCGTCAGCGTCCTCCGGCACTGGCGTGCGTTTTGTGTCATGAGGAGGAGAAGAGGCATGCACGTCTTCTCCCGCGCGAGCACGTGGGGACGAATGCGGCTTATCTGCGACAAGACTGCTGGTACCAATATAAAGATGTGGCTGCACCGCCACGGCAGCGGCAGCGTTTGCGGAATTGACGACGACGGTTCTCTCTGCCTGACGGCTTTCTCCTCCGCCGACCAAGCTGCTGAGAGGCGGCGCCACCACCTTTGTCTTGGTGAAGGGTCGCCCACACGCAGCTCGAGCTGCAGCGGCGGGGAGATGGCGCTGTGGCGAGACCGAAGGACCTACGCGCGCGAACCCACCTTTTTGCTGGATGTCTCCGCGGCCTGGGAGGGAGACGTTGCTACCATCACCACCGCTGCTGCTGCTGTTTTTCCCCTCATCCTCCCCTGCCGCTTCCCTGTCGCGTACACCCACGCGAGCTGCTGACCACTCACCCGGCCTGTCGTCTGCAGGGCCATTTGAAGTGGCAGTGACGACGACATCTGCGGGAGCTTCGCTGATTGGAAGAGAATCGAACAGCTGGGAGGATGCCGAGGAGTGAGCAACGGAAATGGCGTGGCTCTTTCTCGACTCCTCTCGCCTTTCTGGTTTGGGCAGCAGACCGCCAGAGGAAAGGCCGATGCAGAAGGACGCGTCTGGCGAGTGGCTGTGATGGGGAGTGCTTCGGTGTGTTTGAAGCAGCGAAGACCCTGGTGCAGCGATCTCAGAGGTTTGAAGCGGCAGCAGCGACGGCGTGGAGAATACGAGTCGTCGCAAACTCTCCACCCCACTGGTCTCTTGAGCGGGACGCCGTGGCGTTGTGTTGAGGAGTGTAGCAGCGGTGACCTCCTCACGGCCTCCTCTGCTCTGCGCCGCACAATGTGCAAGCGTTTTTTTACTCAAACCACCGTCCGGCAGGAGCTGCACCGAGTTCGAGAAAGTTTGGTGCCAGAGAAGGCGGTGTAAAGCCCGCCACCAGTCATTACAGATGGTCTCTGTAGGAGCTGTTAGAAAGAGATCGAGGTGTCCACCGGCAATGTCGTGACGCTCCTGCTGCAGTCGCAGTTGTCGTGGTCCAACCTTTTCCACAGCGACCAAGGAAGACGTAGTGGCGTACACCACTGGTACACCACCGTCTCCCGCTGTGGTGGAGCGGCCGGTCAGTACGGTGGGCGTTAGCTCCGTGAAGAGCCTTTGGTAACAGCAGCCGCACTCGCTCCTGGTGGACCTGTCCAGCGATGAGGCCACGTCCCCGTGGAGCCTTGATGAGGGAAGGACGAGCCAGTCCATAGATCCGCTGAGACCCGAGAGGGTCCAGTCGTCAAGCTGCACCGCCATGTGAAGAGGAAAGAGGAGTGGGGTGTGGGGTCAGTGAAACGGACGAGATCGTTGAAGACCCCCCCCCAAAAAAAGTAAAGGCCTCACGACGAACCCTCCTCACATGTGCGGTACGCAAGCGCCGCCACCACGACGATTAGGGCTGCACGTGCTGAACGTCGTCTACAATAGGGTATGGATATGCGCAGGGTCCAAGTGCCCGTGGAGGCGACGGCTGCCTGCGATGATGGGAAAACTTGGTTGACGAGAGGAATGAAGGATGATAGGCGGGGGATCCCCATGAGACACATGGCGGAGGAGCCGCACAGGGAAAGTAAAAGAGAGAAGCGAGGAGCACCTGATGAAGTAAGCGTGAAGAAAGGTCGACTCGAGCGTGCGGCAACACCGATCTCCGCAGATTGACCGCAGCCAGGCCGTTCCCACACACACGCACCCAAAAGGGAACGTCAGTGAGGAAGAAGGAAATGGATGAGTAATCCTTTCGGCTAGCGAGACGTATCGTGTACGCTTCGCTGAGGAGAAATACCGGATCTGCGGCGAGGAAAAGGCGGAGTGGGGGAGGAGCAAGTGCACATCTGCACATATACACATACACAGAGATGCTTTGCTGCGTGAGGCCAGGCGCAGCACCACCACCGTTGTTCTCCCCACCCCTCCTTATTATCCCCCCCCCTCATTTACCTTCTCAGAAGACAGCAACACAGTTATGGTTGCTGATAAGAGTACTCGCGAGTCCTCCCTTCTCTCGTTTTTTTTCCCCATGGTGGGTGGTGGGTGGGTGGGGTGAGGGGGAAGAGAGTTTCGCGCCCGGGGGAAACCCTGGCGAGCTCGTGATACAGAGAAGCACCGAAGACACGCTTGCACCGACATTTCACGCATCGACAGCCCTTAGCGGTTGCAAAACCGTCGCCTGCATGCGGCCGTTCGTCCCCAGCTCCGCATGATAACGCACCGACAGACCTTCTTGCAGGGAAGTCGATCGGACAAGGGCTTCTTTGACGAAGATCCGATCCCCCACACGGCTGGTGCCGCAGGGCTGGATGAAGGCGCAGCGCGTCTGCACCTCGCATACGGTGCCCTTCGCATCGGCGATGTCCGGTATGTAGTTCAGACACAAGGGGCACCGAGCCTCAACATAGACCAGCCCACACAGTGAGCACTTTGTGGGTACAAAAGGAATGACGGTGTCACTGCTGATCAGCAGCAACGACGAAGCCATGCGACAGCAACGGCCCCGGCAGCAGCTGCTGAGAAAGCATCCGTCGAAGCCCACTTCGAGCCCCCCGTCGGTTTCGCATTTGAGGAGTTCCCCCTTCGCCGAAGCTGCGAGGGGCGAGGTGTACTCCACCTCTAGTGGAAGCCCATGGGGACTTTCTGTTGCTGCGGTCGGTGTCTTCGTCGCCTCTGCCGGGTCGTCGGCGTTGTCCTCGAGATCAGCGCAGACTCCTTCATTCCTCTCCACACCGAGACCGTCGCCACGGCTGTCACCGCACAGCATCGCGTCGTTCGACAGCTCCGCGCGCGGAAGCAAGCCGACCGTCCACCCCCGTCGTTCTAAGCCACAGTGAATACAGTAGCGCTCAAACTCGACGTTTGCCCGAGCGCAGCTGCTACACTCCCAACAAGAGGACACCAGAAGGTCCTGCATCACGGGCCGCAGTACCAGACAGCCGCCACAGACGTAGCGGCAGACGTCGGAATTGTCGTTCGCCGCCCCACAACTCTCGCAGGTCCACAAGCCACCATCGACGCGAAAGGGGCAGAGCTCGTTCGGATGCGTCCCAAGACACTCATGGCACAGCTCCAGAGAGGAGAAGTGTGCAGGTGCTCCACTGCTATCCCTGCCTGTGTGGCGCGCACCGGCCCCACCACACTCGCCATCGATAAAGGTGAGCATAGACTTCAGCAATGCGGATAACCGACGCGCCATAGGGAAAGTGGGAAGGTGTGGCCGTAGCTTGCCCAGCAGCCGCCCAAGCAGTGTTGTCATGTCCATCCGCAGGGCAAGCCAAACGAAGCGGTCCTCACTGCTGCCCGTTGAAACACTTTTGTGCCACTCACCGCGAAGGCAGAGCAGCGTTGCCTCCATCGTGGACCGCTGCAGAGAAACTCTCGGGAAAGGCGCCACAGTCGCACCCCCGGAGGAGTTTTGTAAGACGACGGAAAGCCCTTCGAGATTTCGAGCCACATCTGCCACTGGCGTTGCAGCAGAAGATGCGCTCGCCAGCATACCTCCAGGTTGGTCCAAGTCTCGTGCGCCAAGTTCCTGCAGCACTTCACACGTATGCCATATTGCCACCGCCGTCCAGCGACCTTCCCTACCGCCGCTGTCCTCCTCGGATGTTTCGGTTTGGAACGGGGGTGGCCCCGCGTACGCAGCACATATGAAGCACACGGCACTGCCGGCGTAACGTGTTGGAACGGTAGCACCGCACCGCGCACAGGAGCGCACCGAAAGCACCGCAACTCCCCTCCGCTCGCAACTTGCTCCGCAACTTTCGCAGCTCTGGTGCCGCACAGAGCTGGTGTGCTTCACTGTTTGCGTGTGCAGGCAGTGCAAGCACAAGTGGAATGTCAGTGGTTGATGATGCTGGTACTGTGACGCCGTGTCCGTCGACGTGGCGACCGCAGAGGCCTCGACCTTCACCGCTGGCGTTGCAGCAGCCGTTTCCTCCTCGGAGCGCCAGAAGGCTTCGCCTTCGCTCCCACAAGCACTGCAGCTCCGTGTGAAGGCGTTACTCTCCAAGTGGTGACAGTGACGGCACTCCCGCTCTACGTCGACTGGATTACGACACACAGCATGCGGCAGGCACTCTACCTGGGGACAGGTCGGACAGATGCGTTCCAGTGTGCTACGGCGTTGATGACAGCCAGCGCACACCCACACGAGCGTGTTTCGTGCGGCATGGGCCATCTTAAAGCGTCCGCACGAGTGGCACACTCCAACGGCCGAAGCGTACGCGCCACTCTCAAGGGAAGGCGCGGTGCCGCTCCGCTCGCCACTCTTCTCTACGGAGGTGCTGTGGCACTCGCAGAACGGCAACATCAACGCCGAAGTCACGGGCCCCGACGCGGTCACCGTTGTAGGCCCTTGCAGAAAACAAGGGCCGGTAGGCTGTCCACAGCGGAAGCACAGCAGCATCTGTTTGGCCGGATTGCGTGCACCACACCCGTGGCACGACCACGCCTGGCGGGCCACCGCCCCGGCAAGAGACGCCTTCCCTCGCATACCCTGTCCGCAGCTCCGACACTGCTGCAGACGCTCATCCTGGGCGTACCCACAGGCGCCGCAGAACACGTGGCTGAAGCGCATGGCGGAGCAGAGGCAATAATTGAAGCGGTCACTATTCAGTCGCCCACAGGTGGCACACTTCCAAAGTTTACACGAAGGCGCCAGCTGGGAAGCACGCCGCCAGATCGCATCACCGTCCACGTGCCAAAGGGAGGCGAGATGGTCGAAGATGTCCGCAGAGCCAAAATCCCTGGCGTAGCACAGCGTGTAGTAGCACAGGAACGAGATGTGGTGCGTCGTGGAGTCGACGCGGAACAGCAGCTCCCGCAGGCAGAGACTCACATCCGCGAAGGGGCGAAACGTGGAGATCAAGGCCGCTGCCAGAGGCACAGCATACAAACGGAGATGAATCGCGGTTTCTAAGAGTTCCAAGATGATATCCGGATTGACCTCATCGCCCACATAGCGCAAGGTTGCACGAATCATCGGGATGACCAGTTGCAGAACCTCCCTTGGAGGGGCACCGCTGTCTGGCCTCACCGACGGCAACCCTTGCTGACTCGCTAACGAACTTATGCGGTCGCAGATACCGGCCAGAACGTATTCTACGTAGTGACTGATGAAGAGACCAGCGTTGTGGAAGCCCACGAGAGCTGCATAGAGGGCATCGACGTCTGCCACGTCACCGGCGTGTCCCACTAAACGACTCACAGCCCCCATCACATCCACAACGAACGGTGCGAGGTACACCCACCCTTCAGGACGAGATGCCCCGAGCGCCCCCAGAGCCGAAACCGCCCCAGCGACGTCACGCAGCAACACCAGCGACATGACCGAGTGCGAGCTCTCGCCCATCATCACAGGCGGTGGTGACGGCAGCGCCTTGGACGGTGCACTTGTAACAAAGAAGGTGCGTACCAACGTCGGAAAGCCGAGCGCGTTGAGTACAGCGCTGGCGTACTGTGTGGCCCCAAGAAACTGCGTTGTGCTTCGATGGTTTTGGGCAACTGTGTCACGGGCGTGTAGCACCGCATCGACAACGGCCGATGTTACAGCTGGTGACAATGAGGCGGTGAGAGACAGCCCTCGCTGACGGACATCCACGACGCATACTCCGCAGTGGGCCAGGAAGCGGTCTGCCACACGGAATGAGAGAATGCCCTCGTTGCGGAAGTATTGATAAGCGACGAGGAGAGTCGGCAAAGGTGCGTACTTCAACCCCGTCATGGCGAGCATGGCGATTTCTCGTCGAGCCCGAGGATCGAAGTGACGAGGGACAGGACACAGACAGCAGCACTGGAGTTGGCGGCGCCACACAGGCCCAATAACCATCCCACTTGCCCCCTTTCCGTGCTGCTTGCCATCGGCAGAGGAGGTCAAGACTTGCACAATGCGGTGTAGGCACACGCGGACAGCACCGCAGGTTATTTGCGGATGCCACCGTCGTCCGTCGCACAGGAATTCCTCCTCCGCATCCGCCGCCTTGTCCCCCTCTCGCGTCTTGCTCCTGCCGGTGAGCAAGGAGCTGACCACGAGAGGCAGCAGCGCTGGCGAAGCGGCCTCGACCAACCTCTGTACTGCCACCTCCATCGACACGGGTGGCACGCCTCCGTCTTGCCCTGCCGTCGGCCATGAGCGCCAGAGATCCTTCAAGAGGCTCGTCACGGTACATGTCGCTTCCGCATCGGGCCAGGTAACGATCTGACAGAGACAACTGAGGAGGACCTCGATCAAGTCCATGCTGACTTGTGTCGACGAGGAGCGGGATCCAAAGCGGGCGGAGATCGCACATTGAAGCACCCGAGAGAGAGGCTCGAGTTGGCAATTCCAGTAGGCTACCTCCTCCTCTGCTCCTACGCTCGCAGCTCCCTTCGATGATGGCAAGATAGGCGGTGGGGGCGCCACGGTGCGCTGCAGCACATTCAACGTAACACCCCACGCATCCACCAGGTTCCCAGAAGACGGTGAGACGACCGACCCGGCCAGTGCGAGCGTGGCGCTGCACAGCTCCTCCACGTAGAGGCGGGGACAGCTCATGGATACACGATTGCGCTGCAAGCCTACAGCAATCCGTTCCATCGACGACGCTGAAGCGTGCACGACTGATAGAGAGGTGGAGGGTGCACACCGCTCAAACACTCCATCGCTGTTGCACACACGTCGGCGACATATCGGGTACCTGCGTGACGGTGCTGCAGCGCGCGGTAGATGACCACGATGACGACAGAGCCAAGTCGTTTGGCGCAGCAGCACATTTGCAGTTCGCCGCGCTGAGATAACGCAGGTGTGGTGGGCGGGCCACGGGGCATCTTCTCGGGTAGTAACGGGGAGCGAGGAGGCGGAGTGGCACCACGGGCGAATGGCGGAGTTGGCATGGCGGGGGATTGCAGCGAGCAGCCGGGGTATCCTTCTACTAGCCACAGGCTCAACTCTAAACTTCATGAGGACGGTGCGGCTTTGTCATCATGATACGCTCGTCCTCCCTCTACCCCTCCCGCCTGCTGTTGGAGCAGTCTCGGGGGAAAGGCAGGGTGGGGGTGGGGGTGGGGGAGCGGCCCTCTTTGTCCGAAGACTCACAAGCGTAGGCGTATCAGCGATAGAAAACGTTAAAGAGAATATTTATAGAGAAAGAGGGGGGGAGAGGGTTGAGGGGAAGGAGGGAAAGCGTGGTTGGACTGGTCGAGGGAGCAGACTGCACCGTACCATCCTGCTGGGTAGCTTCGGGGGATACCAAGGCGGAGGAAGAATACACATGAAAGAACAAAAGAAAAGGGCGGGCAAGAGCTCCACGAGGTCCACTCACCTCCCTTCAGAAAATCAGTTTGGAGGATTCGCCCTTCTCTGGTGCGACGGAAGGCATCCAGTAGAGCATGCGGAGGAAGAAAGAGAAATGCGAGAGTGAATGAGGAGAACAAAAAGAGGGAGAGGGATAGAGGGAGAGGAAAAGAAAAGAGACGAATGGGATGAAGGAAGACGCTGCTGGACGAAAAGACTAGAGGAGGAGAAGGGGGGGGGAGGAAGGAGACGAAGCGTCACTGAGGAAGAACGGATTTTATGTTCCCCAAAGAGAGCTGCTGATATCGCGCCGAAGTGCCACTGTTGTCGCTGGTACACCGAGAGCATATATGCATATATATGTGTGTGTGAGAGAAGGCAAGTGTCCCATCAAGTTCCAATTTCGTGCGTCTTTCCTTCTCTTTATCGACGATCAGACCGACGTCTCCGCCCTACAAGAGCCAAACTTGAAAACAAAAAATACGATAGGCGCAGTGCAAAACAATCCACCCTCCCTCTCTCCCCCCCACTCTTTCTTCCTCCCGCATTTTTTCTCGTGCTCTGCAGAGAGAAGAGAAAAGTGGGACTCCTCGCTCATCAAAATGAAGACATGCGACTGAAATAGAAAAAAGAAGGGGGAGGGGTGAGAGGGAGGGCTTCAACAGCCACTCCCTGCCGCATCCCTTTGGGCCGCCCCCCCCCCCGTCTCTCTTTCCCCCCTCTTTTGCTTCCTCTAATGGTCCATTATTCCTTTCTTTTCGTTGCCCATCTGTCTCCGCACGGCGTGCCGTCAGACCAACGAAGAGGTGGAGAGGGGAGGGAGGAGCACCGAAGCACACGCAAACATCCACACCCACAGCAATACAGGCCCAAGCAGCCACGCAGGGGGGGGGGTCAGGATAATGCATCGCCTCAAGGTCTAACGGAGTGGTACCGAAGGTCCCCTCCCGAATGGTGCCGTACCAAGACACGGGCGTGGATGCTATACGAAGAAAGAAGAGAAAACATCGAAAGAAAGGGGAGAGAGAGACACATGGAGGAGGAGGAGGAGGAGGAGGAGGGGGGGGGGAAGGGGGAACCAGCGGGCGGAAAGTAAGAATTGTGGGAGGAGAGGAGAATACACAAGTTTGCTTATCGCCGCCCCCTTCCTTCCTCCCCCCCATCCATCCTCCATGCTTCACTCTGAAACCACCACCCTCCTTTGCATCTCTTCATCTCGCTCTTTCCTCTGTTTAAGCCCTTCGTCGAAGATGGTGTCTGTCTTACGGATGTCGCTGACATGTTTCTGAGGGTGGTGGTGGTGGTGGTGGTGGAGAGGGGGGGGAGGAGGCTCAGATTAGGTCGCCTGGGGCCGTTTATCCTCCGGTAGTGGGAAGCCAGGCACCATATCATGCACGATCTCGTCTGGAATAATCTTGTGGCCGTATGCGCTCGTCATCGTCCCCTTTTCCCAATTTGTGGGCGAAAACTCGGAGCGCATGAGGGCGCGATTGGGTTCCCGCCACATCGTGGGGTTTGCCGGATCCCTTTCATCCCACCCGCTAAGTCGCTGCGATGCCGCCAGAGTCCAGTAGAACGAGGGCATGTAGTAGGGGATGCCGAGGTAGAGGATGCTCGGGAAGAACTTCTTGTCCTCCGCGCTGTAGTCCCGTGTCAGCTCCATGAACTTAGACTTGAGCAGCTGCAGCCGGTACGTCTCATGGGCGCGGCACACCATCCAGGCCTCCTCAAATTCGTGGCAGTTCACCGTACCCCACGTCACCGGCTTCAAGTTTCGCATGCAGCGATTGAAAGGGATCCACCGGTGCACGCATTGGTCGCGGTAGACGATGGGGACTTGGTTGAGCTCCATGAAGTCACGAGACACCGTCATGGGGCGTCGTTGGTGACCACGGTCAGCACCGTAAGGGTCGAGCTTGTTCCACAGAAGCGGATTGTCGTACGGGCCCAGGTTGACGGGCGGCATCGCCTCACCCGGCTTGGCTACCGCCAAATCTTTTAGATACTCCGTCATGGTGTCTTGCTCACACGCAGCGAAACACTTCTACACAATGCTATGTGTCTCGAGTTGAGGCTTGTCTAGAGTATTTTCTTTTAGAAAAAAGGGGGGTCTCTTACCGTACAAAGAAAAGATTTGGGTAGGCGAACAGGAGAGGTCGCGATCTGGTCAAGGTGCCTCCGAGCAGATCAAGGGGGAGGGGGAGGGGAAGGAAGGAGAAGAGCCAGCGGAAATCTAGGTGAGCGTACTGTATGACAGAGCTCCCCCTTTTGTGTATACAACTCGATCGGAACACGCTTTATCACTCACACACCAAAAAAAAACATCCATATACTAAGAGGTCCACTGCTGCTAATGCTACACGCGTCGATGATGCTACGTCACACACGAACACTAACTCTATTTAGAGACGTTTCCCGCCCATATGAGAGGAGTCGCTCACAGAGTCTCTGCCTAGCAGATTCAATGAGGCACCGGCGCGTACGGTTGTGCTGGGAAAGGGGAAGGGGATAGGAAAGAAGGAGCAGGAGAGACAAAAAAGAAACTACATATACATCAGTACACGCACAACTTCGTCTCGTCCGCTCGCTGGGGGAGGCTGTCGAGCAAGCGAAAAGGTGAAACTGCTGATGTGAGCTTCTCGTATCTCCCAGGGAACACAACAGGAGACGAGAAGCTTAAAAAGCGGAAAAAGTGCTCGCACACACAGAAAGACGGATAGAGACGCCTCTGTACGAGAGCGCGGGAGAGGAATGAAGATGGGGGTAGTCACGTGCAACAATGTAGGAAAGAAGGAAATACGGAGAGAGGCTAGGCCTACACGAGTGTCTCTTCCTCACCTTGTCAGCAGGCTTTTTTTATTTTCCCCTCCGCCCCCTCTTTTGTCGAAAGAGATACGGGAGAGGTCGAAGGGAGAGACACGAAGGCACGGAGACGGAGTTTCTCCAAGGCCGAAGCAATCTCAAAAAAAAACTGCGGCACACACACACACAGACATTGCGGGTACAAGCGGGATGCGGTTGTAAGGACAGGTAAGTGGTAAGCGACAACGAGGAGAGAGAGAGAGAGAGAGAGTTCGGAAAGTTCTGACACACAAGGCGGGGAAAGGATGGCACCCTTTCGGAGTTTCAGTGGCTTCTAGAGGGCCGGCAGTTGGGAGTGGCTCTCTTATTCGGCTATGACAATCAAGCGGCGCACCTTCCCCCCCCCTCCTTCCCTCTGTAAACCCATAACCACACACACACACAGAGACGCCGATAGTCGAAGAATAACGGCCAGAGGATGCGTTTCCTCAAACTCCGCCTGCAGTACAGCGGGGCGGGAGAGGAGAGAGGCAATGCAAACGGATATGTAGGAGGGAGGGGGCAAGGGGGGACGGACGGGGGAGAGCGCTCGTCCCCAACCCAGTATCCTTCTCTTTTCGTTGTTACCTTTTGAAACGTTTTCTGTTTGTTCTCCTTTATGCAATAAATAAATAAATATATATGTACATGTTCTCTGCCTCGATGGAAAATGAAAATCGTTTTTTTTGTTTAGAGAGAAGATATGGGGGAAAGAAAGACGAAGAGACGGAGAAGTGGAGGACGAGGAGGAGTTGGGATGCTCAGAAGGCACCCCTTCTCTCTTCTCCCCCCCCTTCCCCACGCGCCCACCCCTACATCGATCCACCCATACACACACACCAACAGGGAGCAGAGGCATGCGACCCATCGCCGCTCGGGTTTAAACTCTTCCATAACGAGAGCCTTTTTTACCTGTTTCAAGACAAAATGTTTTCTTTCTTTTGGTTTCGTTTGTGCTCCATCTCTTTCCTCTCTTTTATTTTCGTCCTGTTCCTGGCCCATTCGCTCCGTTCTGCGTTCACAGCTTTGAAGACTTCGGGAGGGAAGGGGGAGGGGGAGGGGAAGGCCTGTGGTTCGTCCTTTGTTGTCCTCTATGAGATGGCAAGAAGGGGAGCAGCACAGGGGTGCATGGTGAAAAAAATAAAACAAGGCGCTCCGCTTCGAAAAAAAAATAAAAGGAGGGACTTCAGACCTGACGATGGCCCACCGCTTCTCCATCTGGGGTTCGAGGAGCTTCACTGCCCTAACAAAGAGGGATGAGGTATCAAAAATATCGGAAGGGCAAAACAGTGGAGAGAGAGAGAAGGGGAAAGAGAGGAGGGAGGGGGGAGGGGGAGAAGGAAAGAGAACTGGTGAAAGAGAAAAAAGTTAGGAAAAATTGTATATATATATATATATATGACTTTTTACGTCGTTCTCGTTTTTTTTTGTGCCGTGACGACTTTTGCGCGGAGATAGCGGTGTGTGTGTGTGTGTGTGTGTGTATGTGTAAAGGAGAGAGAGAAGGGAAGGAAGGAGCATCTCCCTTTTGCTCTTCACGGGGATGCTGGGCTGATACCTATACGCATATATATATATATATATATTCTCCATCGTCTTGGGTGGGTTGATGTACTCGGACTGATGGAAGAATAAGCCGCTAGAGCGATAAAGTAAGTAGGAGAGAGAGGAAAGGAGTGCCTACACTGCCCCTTGAACACCACTACTGCTACTGCTGCGGCTAGGCCCTCCACGTCGCGTCGTCATCGTCTTTCAGGTCCCCCACCCCCACCCCCAAACACACCGAAAAGAATTTCTTCCGACAAACCTTCCCGTCTTCTATTTTCTACAGCGCCGACCTGGTGTTCTGCCAGAGAGAGACCACAAAGGCACCATCGCACAGCTCCACTGGGTATGCCTCTGGGGTGATGCCGAACTTGGCGGAAAAGCCCTCTTGCACCTTCTTCACCACACGATCCACGGCGTTCCGCTTAAGCAGCAGCAGAATGCAGCCTCCAAAGCCACCGCCCATAAGTCGGCCGCCTGCCACACCCTCTTCCTTGTTGATAGCCTCCTGAATGAAGTTCAGCTCAGGCGTAGAAATGCGTAAGGCATCGCGCTGGCCTACGTGCGTTGCATTCAGTAGTTCACCAGCACGAGCGTAACGCTGCGCCGGCGTGAGAGGACAGCTTGGCTCCGACAGTCCAATAAATTCGATGGTGCGCAGCTGCTCGGCGACATTGAAGACACCGCGCTCGTACTGGGACGGCGTCATCGCAGACTTGCAGTCTGCCACGAACTGCACCGGATCGCCCTTCGTAAATTTTGTGGGATTTCGGGCGATGTGGCAGAACTTGAATGGCTTCCCCCCCAACTTCACCTTACTGACAGCCTGCTCCGCTCCCTCGATGTCGGCGCGGATGGCGTTGTAGCCGTTGCCGTGATCTGCTGCCGTCAGCTCGTGCTTCACCATGGAGTTGATGAGCAGGAAGCAGGAGTCCGGACCCGTGATCTGGTCGATGTCGTGGTTCTCAAAGGTGAGGGTGTCACAGTCCAGCGCCATAAACTTCCCCTTCGTTGCGTGGACACAAGAGAACTGGTCCATGATGCCGACATTCACGCCGCAGTACTTGGTCTCAATGAGGAGCGCCTGCTTCGTTAGCTTGATCTTTTCGTCGCGGTTGCCCCGGTCCAACTCGGGGTAGTGGTGGGGCTGCGTCATGGAGCGGCGCTTGTACGTGCCGAGTGCGACGCTGCGAATGGCGTTCAGCAGCGCGACATCGTAAGAGGCGGAGGCGCTCATGCCAGAGCCCATCGGCAGCGTGCCGTGCGACATAAGGCACATGCCTTGCAGCGCCGGGTCGCTCAACTTCATCTTGAGGTCACCCAGCATGATACACGCCGCGCCCGTGGCGAAGGTGGACCAGTCCTTGTTGTGCTTCCCTTCCTCAATGGTGGAGAGCTCGTAGTACTGTCCCTTCGTCGTCGCGAAGCGCAGTTTTGCGTCCTTGTACTTTGCTACACGTCCCACGAGAATGTGGCAGCCCTCCCGAAGCCCACCGGGGCAGACGTAGCCACCCATGTAGTCCGCATGCTCGCCATAGAAGTTGACCCGACCGGGTGCGAAGGTGAAGAGGAGCCACTCCACCTCATTCGGCGCCACCTTGAAGACTTGCATAAACTTTGGCTTCATCAGCTTAAGGGTCGCATCGATGCGACTGTCCGGGTAGGAGGCGGGCATTTTTGGAAGGGAGGGAGGGAGAAAGGGGGAGTAGAGAAAGGGGAGAGGGCGGCGGCGCTTCTTTCGTTTTGAGAAAAGCTTAACGAACTGGAACAATGGGGGTGAAGAGACGGTGAAGAAAAATGGGAGAGGTGTGTGTTGGCGTGAGCGAAAAAAAAAAGGGGGGTTGTAGCGAGGGAAAGAGGCGTACGATCGTGTGGCATTGTGATGCGCAGGTCCCCGTGCGGAGGGGTACCCCCGAGTGAAGAGAAAAAGGGGGGAGAGAGAGAGAGGGGGGGGGGGAAGGGAAGCGCAAGATGAAAACGTATATGTGTATGTATGGAAGTGGATGAGGAGGTTCAACCAGGAACGGTAGAGAAGGGGGGGGACGACGTGGAGGCACACAAAGGAGGAGAAGGCGAGAGCGGTAGCGGCGACAAAAGCCCAAATCTCGGGATTTCGAGTCGCCAGTGCGTCCCTCTTCTTTCTTCTCTCCACTGCACCACAGCACGGAAGGGGGAGCCGTTCCACGACTGCTCATGCAGCCACCACACTCGTCTGCCCAGTAGCGGAACACGCAAGACTGAGCCACTTCACTTTCCCACAGCCTGTCTCTTTGAGCGTGCAGAGGTACCTGTGTGAGAATGGTGGATAGAAATGTATGCAAGCTTTTTTTTCATATTCTACTTTCTCGGTGCGGCAACGACCGCTTACATCACAAAATGTTTTTTCTTTTTGAGAGGGGGGGGGGCTCCGTGTTTGTATTACTGTGTATGCGTCGGCGAGGGTAGAAAACATCGAGGAGAGGTTTGGGCAACGCATGCTCCCGTTTCCTTTCTTTTCATGCGCTGCTCGCCGTCGTCGTTGCGGTAGGTGGAGCCTCCCTGCCCTCTCCCCGCCCAAGCGCAAGAAGATTCAATCTTTCTTTATGGCACCACCCTTCACAATGACCCCCTTCCCCCCACCACCACCTGTTCTCCCTTCGCCTCCTGCCTTCTTGTTGCTTATAGGTCACTTCCCACTATGTTTTTGCCAGAGGAAGCGAGAAAGACCTGCCAAGCGCACCTGAGGGAGGGTGGGGAGGAAGAGAGACGCGGAAAGGCAAAAGAGACAAGAGCATAAAAGGAGTCGCGAAGGGCAAGGCGGGTTAGAGAGCGATACATTACCTGGCGATGTGTATCCGTTCTCGATCCTCGTGACGTGACTTCAACCTTCGCAACCTTCACCCACCCTAAGTAGTTTGACACTGCTCAGGTTTGCTGCAATCACCCCCAGCGGGACGTCCGGCTGGGGGTCGACGTGGCGATGAGCACAACAATGATTTGTGTCAGATACCTTGACCTCTGAGGGAAACTATGCCCAAGAAGAAAAGGCAGAGAAGCGTAACGGAGGAGAGAAGAGCGGAGAGGACAACACATGTCAAAGATAACCACGAGTCTTGCCATCCTCGACTGCACCGAATCCATCTTGTTTCTTGATATCCTTTTTTACTCTCAACGCAAGCTCTCGCACATAAAAATGGAACACAAGGAAAGATGCCAGCGAGCACTCTTGTTTCATCGTCAACTTGTGCATTATGCTGCCGCCTCACCTGTGTGCAAAACCACGCACCGGCGGTTCCTCTGCCTTTCTGCTTTTTTTTTCTTCGATCGCTCGCTATGCTTCCCCCATCCCCCCACCCCGCTATCCCCCCTCCATTCCAATCATCCGAGTGGCGCCCCGCTCCACACCGAATACGCACGCGCTGAGGAATGCAAGAGAGAAAAGGTGGGTGGGTGGGAGAAGAAGCAAAGAGGAAGGAAGGAAGGAAAAAGAAAGAGCACGTTACTTCCTCGGAAATCCACCCATTTTGGCGCAGCACGCCAACCACGCACACCCTTTTCTCAGACATAAAAGAGGGCACAGAGAGGGACAGAGAACGAGCGTCGACTCGCCGCATCTACACACCCATTTCTTCCCCCCCCCCGTCCGTCCGTCCGTCCACCTGTGGAAAGCACATGCGGTGGTGATGCGGGCGGCCCATAACAGAAGGAGGCACAGGTGGGTGCTAAGAAGGAAGAAGGACGCGTACAAACCCCATCCAACGGAAGAGCGGAGCGATGGACTCCTTTCCCCTTTCTTCTTTCTTTCGCTCAAGGAGGGTAGGGGGAGGAGGAGGAGGGGGGGAGAGAGAGATGAGTTCCACACGCAATGCGATGGGAGCAACGAGTGAAATGGGAGCACCGCTACGAAGTCAGAAAGAATAATCAAAAAAAAGAAAACGTTAATGAGAAACCCCCTGTAAAGCAGAATCTGCCGCAGGAGCGGGATGATGGATGAGGGAGGGGGAGAGGGATACCCGCGGCATCCCTCATCTTCACATGTTGCTGGAGGCATTCTTCAAGATGTGCTTCTGGATGCAGCTGCGCAGCTTCTCCATATTGCCCTTGCGGTCCTTCGATTTGAACACAGCGCGGCCAGGCACGATCGCGTTCGCGCCAGCCGCCGCCACCAGATCAATCGTCTCCAGCGTGATCGACCCGTCCACCTGGATCAGCAGGTTCGGGTAGCGCTGACGCAGCACACGCACCTTCTCTACCGTTTGCCGCTTGAACGACTGACCGGCAAAGCCGATCTGGACGCACATGATGAGCGCCATGTCCACTAGGCCAGCGTCAATGATAGGGAAAAGCTTCTCCACCGGCGTGTCGGGGCACAGCGCAATGCCGGTGACCACGCCGGCCTCGCGCACCTTCCGGCACACCTCTGCAGGGTCCGCCACTGCTTCGTAGTGAAATACAAACGTCGACACGCCGGCCTTCACAAAAGGCTCCACCCAGCGCATGGGGTCGCTGACCATGAGGTGGCAGTCCAGAAAGGTGTTGGGCAGGTGCCGGCGCAGGTCTGCCACGGTGCCAGGGCAGAAACTGAAGTTCGGCGCGAAGTGGCCATCCACCACGTCCACGTGAATCCACTCAGCGCTGCCCCCTTCGCGCGAGAGCACGTCCAGCGACTCCTCCAGCAGTTTCGTCTGATCAGCCACCATCAGCGAGGGCGAGATGATGGGAACGAGAGGTCTCATCCCTTTGCGTCCATCCGGGTAGGTGGACTTGTCCTGGTGGTTGAAGCGGGACATCATTTGCGAGATGCGCAAAGAAAGAGAGAGAGAGAGAAAAGCACGTGCAAAGAGGGGGGAAGCTGTAGGTGCAGACCTGCGCGTGGGAAGGACGGAGAGGGAATGCACCAAGAGAATTTGTTAGGCTCATAACGAGGTCAGCTACGTCGCCGAGAGCAGCGGGGGGTAAGAAGGAAGGAGAATAAAGAAAAGCACGAGTAATTGATAGGAGCTGTGTTTTCAAAAAGCATATATAACAGTAGGAGTGAGCTAAACCCCAATATATACACATATTTCCATATATGTGTATTAGTCTGCTGACCGGCTTGCGCCTTTCAACAAAAAAGAAGGTAGATATGCGTGCGTGCGTCTATGGGTGGAAAGAGAAGGGGAAGGGAGGGAGCGAACCCCATTCGTGAAGAAATCACGCGCTGACGAGTTAGAGGAGAGCGCCACAGGGCGGTCCGGCCGTGGCGAGACAGGAAAAAGGGAGAGCCACAAGACTCGAAATTAAATACTTCTCGAAAAAATGGATACGTGCCCATATATATATATATATATTGTAGAGATCTTGAGGAGCGCCCTTTCCCGTAGAGGATCGCCAGCCAAGCCAGAGAGCTGCAGGGAGACACGTCCACTTGAGTGTCTTTTCATTGCTCAGAAGAGATCGAAGGACATCCCCTCTCCCCCTCGGAAAAAAAGAGACGGAGAGCGTCACGAGCAACACCAACCAACAAAGCAGCAACGAGGAGATGAAGAGAAGAGGCGCAAGGAGTAGAAAATAAGCCAAAAGGAGAGCGTCGAAAAGGGCAAGCGAAGAGAGAGAGAGATGTCGAATTTGTCGTGAAGAAGACGCAAACCATCGCGCACCATGCCGCAGAGAGCGATATACGTGTATGTGCATGGGGCGGCGAGGGATGGACGAGAAAGACACCTGAACGGGTGGCGATGGGTCGAAAGGAAGGACGCATCGACCACAGCGGGCTGCGGTTGATGAAACAACAAAAAAGGAGGGGACACATGGCAAAAGGATGGGGGCATCGGAGGGCAGAGTTCATGGAGAGCCGACAGGGGACCGGTATGGCGCGAGTGTGAGAGAAAACAAAATCGAGAAGGCCGCCGGGAGAGGGGAGGCAATACTCGACCTATACACATGTGTGGTCATGTCGAAGCGTGGTGTGCATATATGGTAACGTGCAGGGGCGATGGATACTACATGCCAAGGGGGAGGGGACTGCACACGCCAAACCACACGATGCGAGGCTGCACGAGGAACGGCGCGCAAAGTTCTTCGAGTCGTCTGTGGCGAATGCAGATTCCCTCAGGGAGGCCCCCACCTTTTAATTAGTATTCTGGTGATAGGAACGCACTCCCATTCGCGGTCAAACGACCTTCTGCAGGTTGCAGGAGCGGCGATGACCGTCACCCCATCTCGTTTGAGCCGGTGCCGCCTACACGTTGCTTGAGCGAGTTAAAGGGAGGGAGGGAAGTGATGCCAGTTGTGCTTCTCCGTGTACCTCGTAGCGATCAGGGCAAACAAAGAGAGACAGGGGGGGGGAAGAGACGAAGATTTGCTGCTCCCTTCCGCTACCAAACCTCTCTACACCCAGCGTACGACGCGACTGCGTCATCATGGGGAGAGAAAAGTATAATTCATTCGGTGCGGCAAAAGGAGAGGCGAAAGGGGGGGGGGGGCGCACACAGCTGAGAGGAGGAGGGAAAAGCGACAGGTGAAGAGGAACAACAACGAAAAGACACAGAGCAATGCAAACCCCCTACACACACACACACGGTATTGCAGCACTTGCATCCCACAACTAATAAAAACTATGAGGAGCATGCCGAACTTTCTCATTTTAGTGCCAGTGACGAGAAGAAGAGAAGGGAGGTGGAAGACGAGGGGAGAAGGGGGGCGGGGCGGGATGTAAAGAAAGTAGGTATCCTAAAAAGCAAAAGAATGATACCGCTTCCCACGCCGACACACACAGGCAGAAACACACGCACAGCAACAGACGTGACCCCCCCCAAACACACCCACACAGAATGCTCACCCACGCTTTATACAGAAAAAAAGAGTGCGCTGCACACTTTCTTGTGCTTTTTGTCTCGCTTTTCGATCGGTCTTTTCCACAAAACAAAACAAAAAGCGAATCTCCTCTCCGACACACGGATGGAGATTCACCTTCCCCCCTCCCTGAAAACATACACGCACTCGCGGAAGAGATCCTTCTGCAGAAAGGAGAGGGAGGTGGAGAGAGAAAAATATATATATACATACATAAAGTGAGGCAGCTGCTGCGAGGTGAGTGGCAGAGACTATAATCTTCCCTCACCGTGCATATGATGCAGCAACGTCAATGAGGAATGAGTGGACGCGAAGTGATCAAAACAAAAAACGAAGGGAAAAACCGCGCCGTGACCCCCCCTCCCGCAACGCTCCCTTACACAACACCCCATTACCACTAAGCGATATAATAGTGGACCCAGGAGGGGAGGGGGGGGGGGAGCAAACCCTTGCCTGCACTCTTTTCTCATCTCCTCAGTCGACGCGTGAGGCGATCTTCAAGCTCTTTTCCCCACCTTCTCCGGTCCTTCCGGGAGGAGAAAAAGGGGGAAGAGAAAATGAGGAGGGCCGAGAAAAAGCAGAAAGTACACGAGGGCGTGACGAGTACACACGGCTAGCATCTCGGGAGCGAGGGGAGAAGCAGGTGCGTGCACCTTCTAGGGATACGAAAGCGCACAACGCACGCGCCATTGAATTATATGTTTTTTTCCTTTGGCGCTTCGAATAGCGGAGAGTGTGCCCCACCCCACTGAAAAACTCCTGCCCCTCCTCTCCTTCTTTGCTCTGCGCACCCGGCTGCCTTCCCTCTCCTCCACCGTTTCGAATGGCGTACCACCTGCAGCGGACTGAGGGGCTCGCGCGTTCACACGTACCGGCTCGCCTTTGCCCTCCGTCGATGGAGGGCCGGGATGCAACAAGATGATGATATGGACTGCCGTCGCCACTGAACGCTTCAGAAGACATACATGGCAACAGCAAAGGCTGCCCACCAAAGATCAGAACCTCATCGAGGCGAAGAAGGATCCGAGGAGGGGAGTGGAGGGGAGAGGGATTCACCTTGCGGAAGGCATGTCGACCTGCAACTTGCAGGTGAGCATATCTTACCCACCGCGCTGCTCCGCTTTCGAAGGCCTCTCAACATCAGTGAAAAGAGGAAAAAGGGGCGGACGGCGGCGTTGCACGGCAGAAAACAAAAAGCAATTGCGGCGAAAACGTTACAGATGGTGCGCCGCAGGAGCGGGATGAGGGATGAGGGAAGGGGAGGGGGATACCCGCGGCATCCCTCATCTTCACATGTTGCTGGAGGCATTCTTCAAGATGTGCTTCTGGATGCAGCTGCGCAGCTTCTCCATATTGCCCTTGCGGTCCTTCGATTTGAACACAGCGCGGCCAGGCACGATCGCGTTCGCGCCAGCCGCCGCCACCAGATCAATCGTCTCCAGCGTGATCGACCCGTCCACCTGGATCAGCAGGTTCGGGTAGCGCTGACGCAGCACACGCACCTTCTCTACCGTTTGCCGCTTGAACGACTGACCGGCAAAGCCGATCTGGACGCACATGATGAGCGCCATGTCCACTAGGCCAGCGTCAATGATAGGGAAAAGCTTCTCCACCGGCGTGTCGGGGCACAGCGCAATGCCGGTGACCACGCCGGCCTCGCGCACCTTCCGGCACACCTCTGCAGGGTCCGCCACTGCTTCGTAGTGAAATACAAACGTCGACACGCCGGCCTTCACAAAAGGCTCCACCCAGCGCATGGGGTCGCTGACCATGAGGTGGCAGTCCAGAAAGGTGTTGGGCAGGTGCCGGCGCAGGTCTGCCACGGTGCCAGGGCAGAAACTGAAGTTCGGCGCGAAGTGGCCATCCACCACGTCCACGTGAATCCACTCAGCGCTGCCCCCTTCGCGCGAGAGCACGTCCAGCGACTCCTCCAGCAGTTTCGTCTGATCAGCCACCATCAGCGAGGGCGAGATGATGGGAACGAGAGGTCTCATCCCTTTGCGTCCATCCGGGTAGGTGGACTTGTCCTGGTGGTTGAAGCGGGACATCATTTGCGAGATGCGCAAAGAAAGAGAGAGAGAGAGAAAAGCACGTGCAAAGAGGGGGGAAGCTGTAGGTGCAGACCTGCGCGTGGGAAGGACGGAGAGGAGATCCTTGCTAGCGATACGCAACAGCTATAATGGAATTCTAGGAAGGGGGTGGGAGGAAGATTCGTTCGTCTTCTCATAGACACACGCATGCGGGCACGCAGGCGTAGTCGTTACACCAAATACGGCGAAGGGAGCAGAACAGACGTCAACGCCGAGGTAAGGGAAATAGATACAAGGAAGCGAGAGAGTAAGAGAGAGGGACGGCAACAATGAAAGGGAGAGAGGGGGGGGAAGAGATCAGGCGATAGACACAGAGAAAGAAAGGAGAGCGAGGAGAGAGACCCGAGGGTTCCTCACCTGTAAAGAGCGGCATGTACTCGTTACCTCCCCCCCCCCCCACACACACACACACATACAAAGGGTATCTTCAAACACTTCAGGTCTTTCATCCCCTCCCCTTTCACCTTCGGGTGCCATATGTAGTTTCTCCTGTCGTTCGTCCCCCTCCTCCCCCCCTCCTCAGAACGAAAAGGCTCCGCCTTCGATTTTGCTGGCTTTGGTTGGCCGGTTATGCGGGTGAAAGCGCGAAAGATGGGGGCAGTGCACTCTCCCGCCCAGTTTCCGGCAGCCGGGGGTCGAGCACACCCCAAAAAGAAGAGAAGACCTTCGAACACGCGAAGGTGGGAGGAGTTGAGGCGAGGATCTCCACCGTCTGTGGCTCGGAAAGCATTGCTTGTTTGGTTTGTTGTTTAGGGCGAGCTCCGTTAGAAATAATAATCACGAAAAAAATGAATACCTACGCTGCCCAACACTTCCCACCCACACCCAGAAGCGTACCACGCTTCGGAGGATGGGGGTTGGCGAGAGAGAAGGAGAGAGTGAAGCTCAAACGAGGATGGAGGGGAGGGGGAGGCCGCCTACCGTCAACGTCTCCATTCATGTAGATCACAAACCGTGTCCACGCCGGCAAACACAACACACACAGAGACACACGAACACACACGCATATATATATATATATATGTTCGTTGTTGTTGACGGATGCGCCACATCAATGGAGAACTATCCAAGAACGTCTAAGAGACTTCACATCTTACCTTACCTCATCTTCCTCGTTTTCCCATCGGCAGCTGCGCGGCCAATCCAAAATTCATTTGTTTTGCTCAGTGTGTGTGTGTGTGCCTGCATATATATATATATATATAGATAGATATAGATATTACTTATCATCTTTGATAGCTGCGCCCTCTTCGCCGACTTTTTTATCTTTACCCTCATGCGCACGTTGTAGAAAGAGAGAGGGAGAGAGAGGATCACTGCATGATATATATATATATATATATCCTTTTTTCTTCCTTGCCCTCCGTTCCGCTTGGAGTGGACAAGGAAGGCGTAGGGAGACAAAGCAAAGAGGAAAGGCAGAAGGAGGGGGGACGAGAAGCTCCTGAAATTCTCACACAGGCGCGCGCTCTCTCCGCTCTGTACCGCTCCGAATGTACTTCGATCTTCTCCACGCATGTCGTGAAGCCTGCTCTCTTCTTCCTCCATTTTTTTTCCACGTCAACGCCCCCCACTCATAAAGAGAGATAACAGGAGGTGGAAAGAGGGGCGACAAGGGAGGCTCAGGGGGAGAGCGTGTGTGTGTTGAAGGGGGGGGGGGGCTATCAGAACAAAATGAAGTGGGAAAGGGGAGAACACCTCCAGCACAGCAGAGCGGGGAGGGGAGGGAGAGAGAAGATCATAAGGAGGCCAAAGGACTCCCCTTCCAAAAAAAAAATAACGATCGCTCACTCGCATCCCTTCCTCCCCCCCTCCGCTTTTCTTGTCTCCTTCGTGCAACCTTTTTTTTCGTATGTCGAAGTGTATACAAGAGCGTACATGTAAATAGAAGTGCTTATGTGTGTGTGTGTGTGTGTGTGCGAGGCGGTCCTTGCCACAGCATCCCTAACCCGGCCTACCATCTTTTTTTTATGACACGTCCCTGCTTTTGTTTCCGCCTTGCTCCCCTGTCGTCCTCTTCCTCATAATATTCCCTTTCGATTTTCGGTATGTGTGCGAGCGCTGTGCTTTTAGCACCTCATTGAAAATACCAAGAAATAGAAAGAAGCGTTAACATACCCACCTGTTCCTGTTCTCCCTCCTGCTTTCTTTGCTACGATCAGCACACACGCATACGCGCATGGGGATCCGTTCTCTTACAGAACACTCATCATGAAGCCGGGAATCGAGGCTACGAGGCCGATCATACCCTGCGGCGTGCTGGGGATCACCACGATCGGCGGGGCGAGCGACGTGATTATGTCCACGATGTTACCAGACTGCATCGCAGCAGCGAGGTACTTGGGGCCCGCCGGCACGGAACTCTTCAGCAAGGAGTAGCAGAACAAGCTCTGGAGAACACTGTCAGCCACGCTGAGCACTTTGCGGCGGTGTTCCTTCTCCTTGGATGCATCCTTGCTGTCCTTCTCGGCGTTGTAGCGGCTGCTCTTCAGTAGAAGGTAATTCATTGCGAGGCGGGCGATGTTGGACCAGAACAGGAAGACAAATCGAATGCGATTGATCTTCTTGCCCAGGACGGGGTCGAACATGTTGTGCTTCGATGCGAGCACGAGTTCCTCGCCGATGAGGAACACGGTGAAGAAGGCGGTGGAGATCGTCTTGAAGATGCCAACCATGGGGTTGGGATGACTCGCGATGACTCCCTGGATGCCCTTCGGTGTGAGGGCTGGCCCTACCACGAACCATTGCGAGAAGCGGGTGAGCGTGCGGTAGTTGGCAGCAATGTGCAGGATGCTGTCGAAGTGCGATGACAGCTCAGGGCACCCCGCCGCCTTAGCAGGGGCCATCAGGGCCATCGCACCGAACTGCACCACCGACATGACGCGGTCGCGGTTCGATACATTGCCAATGTACTCATTGAAGGCGGCAACCTTCTGGGTAATGGCGCCGGAGGACATTTCGTTTAGGTTTGTTTGTGTGAGGAGGTGAAAGAAGAAAATAAAAGATGATGACGAACAAAAGCCGCGATAAACCCGGTTGTACAAACACAACACCGAATGCACTACTTAAGGGGAACTACAAAAAATTCAAAAGAGGGAAAAACAGGGAGAATGGCGACACGTTCACAACGGATGGAAGTGGCGGCTAAGGGAGGAAATAGAAACTTTTTTTTTGTGTGTATGCGATAACGATGATGATCACGCATGAAAAAGCAACCCCGAAAACAAGTTCCAGGGGAAAAAGAAAAAAGACACTCGTCCAGTCCGACCGGGTGCACGCCGATAGACCCGAATGACAAGAAAAAGAGCCACAGAGCGAAGGATTTAGTGGCCCAAGATCGCGAGGGGCACCGGGTTTGGCACCACCATCCCCCAACACATGCCACACCAAAAAAAAAAGAGGAGGGGCGGGAATGAATTGTGGAGGAATAATAATTGAAAAAGAACAGATCGAGAAAGAGAGAGAGAGAGAGAGACGAAGTGGAGGAGTTGATGAAGTGCCACTGCACGTGAGATACAAAAAAGACGATGCGGAATCCCCGGTGTGGTAGGGCAAGGGTTACTCCCACCCTGCCGACAAACCTTGAGGGGAAAAAAGAGAGGGAGTGGTAGGGGCTGCATTGGGCAACAAGCAGCAGAGAGCGGTGCTGTGGAAGGTGCAGGAAGCACGCAGCAGCCGGCGTCCTCGTCCTCCCCCTCCCCAGCGCCGCACTCCCTTTGCTTTTACGTTGGGAGATGCACAGAAGAGGGAGGGGGAGAGCAAAGAGAAGAAGCGATAAGGGGGGGGCTACTGGCCGTGCGAATAGCCGCCACTTCTCCCTCACTTCCACATCTTTTTTCCCTTTGCTACTTCTCCCTTCCGTGCCCATATCCTGCACGAGAATGATGATTGCAGTGGCCCACGTCCGCATGCGCAATTCCAGTTGTTTCCTTCCGCTTTTTTTTTGCCCTTCTCCTGTTCCTTTTTGTTCTTGCTCTTACGCCCATCGTCAAAACAAATACGTAAACATAATATATATATATGCATGTGTGGAGGCTTCCTCCTTTCCACTTATTTCATTTTTTGTTCCCCATCCGCATCCGAGTTCTTTTTACCCTTCGTGAACGACGCCTATCAGGAGGGAAAAGGAAAGGGGACGGGGAGGAGGGGGGGCGTGGAAGTGGGAAAGGAGGGACAATGGGCACTTCCTTAACCCCCATCTCCCTCCCCCGCGCACCAAAAAAAAAGAGTGGTGGGAATTCGGATGACGCTAGTTGCGCACACATGCAGTCCAGCGAACAAACCAAACAGCACCCATCGCTTCTTCACCGGCCCCTCTGTGTCCTTTTCCATTTCACCATCAAATCCACGTTACCCGGGCACGCAAGGGCGCCAGCTTATTCCTATCCCTCCACGCCTCGAAACTCTCGCGGCGAAGAAGAAACAGAAAAGCTAGGCGTGCGCTACTCTTCTGCTCGAAAGGTCCACAACGAAGATTCTCTCCCTCACTCCCAGCATGAATCGCAACGATTTTGATGATATATATATACATATATCCTCCGCCCGCTTCCTCTACTGTGCACGCCTCCCGCGGCTCTGCTACTTGAGAAAGGAACAAACACTCGTTTATGACGACCACTTCCAGGAAAAAAATGAGAAAAACGGGAGATGAACAACAGCAAAAAGCCCATGTATCACCGCTACGAACCTGAAGCTCAACAGATCTGGACGTCCGCAAAGATGAACAAGAGAGAGAGAAAAAAATCAAAAAAATGTGGAAGGAAAAAAAGGAAGCACCACCACATACCGGGTGTGAACGTCCTCAACACACCATAAACGTTCACACACACACACACACACGCACAGAGAGACAGAGACCTTAGGAGAGGTGATACCAAAAAAGAAAAAGAATGTTTAGATGGGAAGATGTAAAATTGGACAAAAGAAACGGCGGGGAGAGGGAGAGAAAAGAAAGCGTTTTCGAGTTGGGGGGTTTTCCTTAATAAAAATCCTTTTCGTTGTTGTTTTTTGGTGGAGCTCGGCAAGTATCGACTTTTGGTGGGCGCATTCCTGTACAAGAAAAAGGGGGGAGAAAAGGGGGAAATACGAAGGAGGAGGGGGGAGGAGTCGGGCTCCTCTTGTGCCCGCCGCAAGGGGGGGGAAGGCGGGAGGAGCGGCGAGCGCACATCCGCTTCACCCCCCCCCCCCCGGATAGCTATATCGATACACATACATATACGAGCGAAGCAAGCCTTGCAGCACACGAAGAAGAGATCCGCCTCACGCCACCGCGCACACACACCCTCATGCCCGCAAAGCACCGCAGGGAGCAACCAACTGCCGAAGGCCTGATTGGGGCAGCGATACAGGAGGGAAGGAGGACGCAGGATGCGAAGCCGCCACAGCCGCGGCACCCGTGCCTGCTCACCGACGCCCGCACCGACCGGTGCACGCAAGTGGGCATAGGCGCGATGGAAGAGGAAGAGCGGCACGCCCTACATCCCTTTAATAGAAGTCGCACATCGATGCGATGAAGCCGAGCGCGCCGCGGAGGCTGTCGTTCAGCTCCAGGTGCGCAGGCGCGATCAGCTGCAGCGCCTTGTGCAGCGGCATCAGCGGGCCGCTCACGTTCTCCAGCAGCTGCGGGCCACCCTTCGGCAGGCACGTCAACGAGAAGATGAAGAAGCAGCCCAGCTTCACGGTCGTGACCATCTCGCGACGCTGCTCCTCAGGTGTGTGCTTCTTCTGTGTCATCACGTACGCCTGGCGCATCAGGCCCAGCAGCAGCGTGTAGAACCAGCACGTCACCGCGCAGCCACCGAGGCGGCCGAAGCGGCTCGGGTACACGCCATGGGAGGACAGCACAGCCGAGTTCTCAAAGATGCAGAAGAAGACGTGGAAGAAGTGGCTCAGCTGGTCCACGCGGTCCAGGAACACGGAGCCCTTCGGCTTCGTCAGCGCATCAAGCGTCGGCTTCGAGAGCGCGTTGAAGAGGAGAGCCAGACGCGTGATGGCACGGTAGCCGTCGGCCATCGAGGAGAGGCCACTCAGCGACTTGCCCAAGGTCAGGCAGCCGGCGTCGCGGGCGGGACCAGCGAGCATTAGCGGCAGGAACTGCACGATGGCCATCACCTTGTCACGGTTGCCCGTGTTGCCAAGGTACTCAGTGACGGCGGCGGACATGGTGAAGGTTGGGGGTAGGAACTGAGAAGCGAGATGGGACTCGGTGAAGCTAGCTTGAATGGCGAGCGGCTGTCGTGAAGCAATATGGCAAGGGGAAATAGCTGGGTGTCGGCTGGGGCACGAACTCTGGCGTCGTCGCGCAGGATGGGGTGGTAAAAACAGCGGAGGGGGGGAGGAGGGAGGCGGAAGTGGGATGGCGGTCAGGCCGCATGCGCATTCAGGGGAGGGAGGGAGGGGGGGATAGAAGCGGAGGGGGGAGATGGGTCTGCTGCACCTACATCGACGCAGATGGGTGACGCTCGCGCTTTGAAAACGCTGGCGGTGAACAACTCAGGCCGCCGGCGGGCGAGTGGGGAGAGGAGATACGATGTGTAGCCACGTGGAGTGGAGCGAGGGGAGAGCGAGGGCAGTGAAACTGCGGCGGCGGCAGCGCAGACGTATCGGCGAGAGGGGGCCGCCAACGAGGTGGCGGGCAACGGAGAGACGCGGCACACACCGCCCGGCAGGCGACCAGGGCGGCCGCAGAGTGACAATACACAAGCCACCACCCCACGCGCTCCTGTCAGCTAGAGGTAACGCCCGCGAACGGTGGAGGGGCCGGTCTCGCGCTGGTGGCGGGTCTGCCACGGGCGCCAGTAAGGGTCGTACAGGCCGTGCATGCGCTGAGCGGCGTGCGGCCGGTAGACCACGTAGCCCAGGCACAGCCCCACGGCAGCGCCAGAGGCCGTGAACGCCGACACCAGCGCCTTCATACCCCACGGGGTGAGCTGAGCGTAGTTCAGGCCAGCGAGGACGCCACCGCCAAAGAAGCCGCTGAACACACCGGCGTTGACGATGTGCCACCAGGACCGCTGCGGCGCAGACACGTCGCCGGTGGCAGCCACAGTGCACAGACTTGCGAAGGCGTCACCGACCGAGACGCCAAGGGTTCCGGCAATGGCAACCGCACCGCTCTTCGCCACCGACGTCGTGATCTCCTGAAACGCCATGCCGCCAAGCGTGACGCCGTTCAGCTTCGCGTACGTCTGGTCCATCGTCCGGTACAGGTAGGCGGTACGCCCCACACCGTAGAACAGGCCAGCGGTCGTGCATGCCCGCAGGAAGTACACGGCACAGTCCATCGGTTGGTCGATCACCCAGTCCAGCCAGTGTATCCCCAGCCTCTCCCGCACCTGCTTCTGCTCTCCCAGCCACTGCTGATAACGCCGGTCGTTGGCGTAGTCGTACCGCCGCAGGACCGAATCCTCCGCTTCGCGCATTTTCATGTGCGCGTCGGCCTCGCGAAACTCACGCTCGAAGCGACTCACCAACGCATCGACGGACTCCACGACCCCCTAAGTCACTGCAAGGGAGTCTACGTTTCCTGCTCCTCATGATTAACGCTCTGCTACTCCGGAATATTTTTATAAAGACACACCAAAGGGTCCGCACGTATATATATATATATATATATGTAATACGTTAAATCTTTTGTTCGTGCGCTACTGTTCCCCTCTACTGCAAAACAAAACAACGAAAGCACACATGAAATCTCCAGAGAGAGTCACCAGAAGGGCGGAAAATAATCGTACCCCACACAAAAATCAAAACGGGAGACGAAAAATAAAATGATCAGACAGAGAGCTGGCCTGGTCCTCACTCGTTGAGATAAAAGAAAAAGCGCACAAGCTCAACGTCCCCAACTGCGGGGACAGAAAGCAAAATATAATGTCGCCGATACAAAGACCAAAGAGAGAGCACCACCACATACCGGGGTGTGAACGTCCTCAACACACCATATACGTTCACACACACACACGCACGCACACATTCTCCCAGAGAGACAGAGACCGAGACAGATAGAGATAGAGAGAGAGACTGTGAGTGCTGTGGGGAGGAAAAATAAAAGAGTACTAAAATGATGAAAATCAAGAGAAGATGAAATCAAACAAACAAAACGGCGGGGAGAGGGAGAGAAAAGAAAGCGTTTTCGAGTTGGGGGGTTTTCCTTAATAAAAATCCTTTTCGTTGTTGTTTTTTGGTGGAGCTCGGCAAGTATCGACTTTTGGTGGGCGCATTCCTGTACAAGAAAAAGGGGGGAGAAAAGGGGGAAATACGAAGGAGGAGGGGGGAGGAGTCGGGCTCCTCTTGTGCCCGCCGCAAGGGGGGGGAAGGCGGGAGGAGCGGCGAGCGCACATCCGCTTCACCCCCCCCCCCCCGGATAGCTATATCGATACACATACATATACGAGCGAAGCAAGCCTTGCAGCACACGAAGAAGAGATCCGCCTCACGCCACCGCGCACACACACCCTCATGCCCGCAAAGCACCGCAGGGAGCAACCAACTGCCGAAGGCCTGATTGGGGCAGCGATACAGGAGGGAAGGAGGACGCAGGATGCGAAGCCGCCACAGCCGCGGCACCCGTGCCTGCTCACCGACGCCCGCACCGACCGGTGCACGCAAGTGGGCATAGGCGCGATGGAAGAGGAAGAGCGGCACGCCCTACATCCCTTTAATAGAAGTCGCACATCGATGCGATGAAGCCGAGCGCGCCGCGGAGGCTGTCGTTCAGCTCCAGGTGCGCAGGCGCGATCAGCTGCAGCGCCTTGTGCAGCGGCATCAGCGGGCCGCTCACGTTCTCCAGCAGCTGCGGGCCACCCTTCGGCAGGCACGTCAACGAGAAGATGAAGAAGCAGCCCAGCTTCACGGTCGTGACCATCTCGCGACGCTGCTCCTCAGGTGTGTGCTTCTTCTGTGTCATCACGTACGCCTGGCGCATCAGGCCCAGCAGCAGCGTGTAGAACCAGCACGTCACCGCGCAGCCACCGAGGCGGCCGAAGCGGCTCGGGTACACGCCATGGGAGGACAGCACAGCCGAGTTCTCAAAGATGCAGAAGAAGACGTGGAAGAAGTGGCTCAGCTGGTCCACGCGGTCCAGGAACACGGAGCCCTTCGGCTTCGTCAGCGCATCAAGCGTCGGCTTCGAGAGCGCGTTGAAGAGGAGAGCCAGACGCGTGATGGCACGGTAGCCGTCGGCCATCGAGGAGAGGCCACTCAGCGACTTGCCCAAGGTCAGGCAGCCGGCGTCGCGGGCGGGACCAGCGAGCATTAGCGGCAGGAACTGCACGATGGCCATCACCTTGTCACGGTTGCCCGTGTTGCCAAGGTACTCAGTGACGGCGGCGGACATGGTGAAGGTTGGGGGTAGGAACTGAGAAGCGAGATGGGACTCGGTGAAGCTAGCTTGAATGGCGAGCGGCTGTCGTGAAGCAATATGGCAAGGGGAAATAGCTGGGTGTCGGCTGGGGCACGAACTCTGGCGTCGTCGCGCAGGATGGGGTGGTAAAAACAGCGGAGGGGGGGAGGAGGGAGGCGGAAGTGGGATGGCGGTCAGGCCGCATGCGCATTCAGGGGAGGGAGGGAGGGGGGGATAGAAGCGGAGGGGGGAGATGGGTCTGCTGCACCTACATCGACGCAGATGGGTGACGCTCGCGCTTTGAAAACGCTGGCGGTGAACAACTCAGGCCGCCGGCGGGCGAGTGGGGAGAGGAGATACGATGTGTAGCCACGTGGAGTGGAGCGAGGGGAGAGCGAGGGCAGTGAAACTGCGGCGGCGGCAGCGCAGACGTATCGGCGAGAGGGGGCCGCCAACGAGGTGGCGGGCAACGGAGAGACGCGGCACACACCGCCCGGCAGGCGACCAGGGCGGCCGCAGAGTGACAATACACAAGCCACCACCCCACGCGCTCCTGTCAGCTAGAGGTAACGCCCGCGAACGGTGGAGGGGCCGGTCTCGCGCTGGTGGCGGGTCTGCCACGGGCGCCAGTAAGGGTCGTACAGGCCGTGCATGCGCTGAGCGGCGTGCGGCCGGTAGACCACGTAGCCCAGGCACAGCCCCACGGCAGCGCCAGAGGCCGTGAACGCCGACACCAGCGCCTTCATACCCCACGGGGTGAGCTGAGCGTAGTTCAGGCCAGCGAGGACGCCACCGCCAAAGAAGCCGCTGAACACACCGGCGTTGACGATGTGCCACCAGGACCGCTGCGGCGCAGACACGTCGCCGGTGGCAGCCACAGTGCACAGACTTGCGAAGGCGTCACCGACCGAGACGCCAAGGGTTCCGGCAATGGCAACCGCACCGCTCTTCGCCACCGACGTCGTGATCTCCTGAAACGCCATGCCGCCAAGCGTGACGCCGTTCAGCTTCGCGTACGTCTGGTCCATCGTCCGGTACAGGTAGGCGGTACGCCCCACACCGTAGAACAGGCCAGCGGTCGTGCATGCCCGCAGGAAGTACACGGCACAGTCCATCGGTTGGTCGATCACCCAGTCCAGCCAGTGTATCCCCAGCCTCTCCCGCACCTGCTTCTGCTCTCCCAGCCACTGCTGATAACGCCGGTCGTTGGCGTAGTCGTACCGCCGCAGGACCGAATCCTCCGCTTCGCGCATTTTCATGTGCGCGTCGGCCTCGCGAAACTCACGCTCGAAGCGACTCACCAACGCGTCGACGGACTCCACATCCATCGTCGCAGCCCGGCCATCGCCGTGGCGACGTATCTTTCGTTCATCACGCAGCCGATCCAATGGCGATACGGAGAGACCACTATCACCATATCGGCGCTCTCCACCGGAGGACACGTCCTGGAATACCTGTGTGGCTAGCGCGCTGGGCGTGTGGGGAATCTCTGATCCACTTGCGGCATCGCTTGGCAGGGAAGTGGAAGATGCAGATGGAGACGCACCGCCCTTATGAAAAGGCCACCATCCCCCCCAAGCCATAGTTTCTTCCCTTACACGAGCACCCCCGGTCTCAATAAAAGATTGGAAAGAACTTCACGAGCGTACTGGAGCAGTCGTTCTTCGAGAAAGCGACCGCGGGATGGGGAGTCCTTCCTTCTTCCTTTCTTCCCTCCGAGGGGAGGGCAAGGCTTCTACACTCGAGATCACAGGGAGTGGAAGTAGCGGCACAAGCCGAAAAACGCGCGGTCGATTGCCGGGGATGCTAAAGGAGCAAGAAAGAAAACCGGCGACGCCTGTGAAACAGGTACGATATGGGAAAGAAAGAGTGGGGGAGGGAAGATGCTCGGTGCTTCACATGGTGGCGTTGGCGGTTTGGCGAGGGCAGAAGAGATGCAGCACTCCTCTGGTTGCTACTCTTAACTTATCGTGTTTCGCGCGATAGGAGCACGGTGGGCGAGGGAGGGGCCGCAGTGGATGGAGACGGAGGTGGTGAGAGCGAAGGCAACGCCTCTACAGGTTTTTTTCGAGAGCAACTCACAGCTCCGCATGCAAGGCCGAAAAAGAAATTCGGTGGGGGCAAGAGGCGAGAAAGAAAGGAGGAGAGAAGTAGGAGGCGAAGATGCAGAAAGGAGAAGGGCGTGTGACTTGTATCCTTCTCTGTCTTTTTATATGTAAGGATGCAGAAATTAGCAACCAGGTGGGAATGCTAGGAGGTATACACGGAGAGGAACTGTCTTGATGATGGCTGCCCCTCCTCCCCGGTTCCCTTCACCGGAAGATCACCTTCCCATCCGCTGTGATGCCGCCGTGGTGAGCGTCTTTCGGAGGGGAGCCGCCACACCCGTGGGAGGTCCATGCGCAACCGCCAGCCACCTTGTGTCGTGCAAAAATAAAAACCCTCATCCTCACCCGCGCTAGCCTAGAGAGAACTTCATACACACACACACACACATACTCACGTCTCCTCATGCAAAGGCCGCCTTTGCATAAAGGAGGGTTGGGAGGTGTCCTAGTAGAGTAGGAAAGGGGGAAGGAAAAGCGGCAAAAAGCCAACTCTCTACACTTTGTTCCTGGACATTTGCTGCTGCTCCTTTATCTTCTTCAACCCGAATGAAATTTTTCTTTTCTCTTATGCAAACCATCCGCGTGCTCCTTTCATCACAGGCGAAGACCTCCACTCAGGCTGTTTCCTTACTGCGGTGCCCGAGGCAGCACTCCTCACGTTCATCCATCACCTGAGAGCTCTAAAAGAAAAAGGTGGGCTCCTGGAACACTCTCGATACCAAAATCAAAAGGAGGTGGTGCGGAAGAAAATGATGAGAAGGACGGGATAGGAGGGAAGTTTAGATCGGACGAGTGTCCTGCGATGCACCTAGAGGGAGGGGACGGCTGAGAGGAGAGCAACAGGACAACATAAAATACTCACCGTAGGAGAAGAAAGGAAAATCTCGAACAGAACATGAAAAAAAGGGTGGCGTACAGGAAGCCGAGGATGCCTCGGCGGAAGAAAAGAAAAATAAAGATGGAATAGAGGATGTCCCTTTTGGTGAGGAGGCTCAAAAGGGCAAAACACGAGGGAGGGGGGGCGGGGTGAGAGAGAAGGAGAGGAAACAAGCGTTTCGGTCGCAGCAGATGAATACCTTCGCTTTCACTCGTTCTCTCGCCGTCTTTCGAGCTCATGCAATCCATACCAAGAGCGATCCAACACCTCCACATGCACACATATATATATATATATATGCACACTCCCGCTCAGACTCATCAAGAACCTCATCCCTTAACGCACACACACGCACCGACCGCACCAGCGCAAAATCCAAAATAGAATGAGAGAAGACGATCAGAAAGGAATCAGTCTCTTACGATAAAAACCCTATCCGACGAAACAAACCTAGCAGGCGGGGAGCGATAGAAGAGGTCTAGAAAGCAAGAAAGAAAGCGTGTTGGAGTGCTACCCCAGCAGAGAGGTGAGAGAAGAGGGGATTCACACGGGGGGAAGGGGAGGATGAGAGATGAGAGATGAGAGACACGCGGGTCAAAGCACATCATGCGGGGCCGTATCGTCGCCTGCCTACAGCTCTTTCACCCCCTCCTTTCTCCCTTCATCTGCCTCGTTGAGGGCAATGGCGGAGAATCTGCTTACCCGGGGAGCGGCGCCGCTCTCCTATTCCCCCCCCTTTCTTTCACTTCACAGCCGAGTGCTTTGGAAGCTTCCCCCCCCCCTTTTCCCGACGCAATCTTTATCCGCCTTCTCATTCCTTTCTGTCGACACCCCGTCTTCACCAGTTATTTCTTCCCATTGGTTGGCTGAGAGCGACGGTACGACCCGGTCGGCGTCTTCTTGGCAATCGATGCCCGTAATTGAGCATTCGACGCCCGCAGCTCGTCGATCTCCTGCACCAGGCCCTTCTCCTCTGCTTTGAAGGTGTGCTGCGTCGCCCGCGCGGAGGCTGCCGTAGACATGTGCATGTTGTCATCCATACGAGCCAGCTCGTTGTGCATCTCGATATGTCGAGCCAGCTTCCCTTCTACAGACTGCACCGTGCTTTCCTTCTCCAAGACCAGCATGTTCTTGCGGGCCACGTTGGTGCGCACCATCTCGTTGTTCTTGTACAGCAGTCGATAGGTTTCCACCGGGATGTACTCCTCTTCGGGCAGAACCTCAGCAACATCATGGGGCTCCTCACGCGAGGCAGACGGCACAAGGGCCGACTTGGCGGCGCTTCGATCGAACTCCCGAGAAAGGCGCATCTCCTTCAGTGACTTATTCACCATGTCTAGGCGGTGCTGTAGCTGCTGCTGACGGGCCATCTGTGCTTTTATAATGTTGTCTTGCCGACGGCACGTCATCTTCATATCCTGCATCGCCTCTGAAAGGAAATTGCGGTCGTTCTCCATGTATGCAATCGAGCTTTCCCCCACGGCAGTTTCACACTCAGCCTGAACTACAAGCTGCATCTTTTGATTATCCTCCGCCATGCGCTGCGTCATTGCCTGCATTTCTTTGCATTCCTTCTCCCGCGCATGGAGGTCGTTGCGCAATTTCATGTACTGGCTGCGACGCTCCTCGTTGGCATCATCCTTCGCACTGAGAGAGAGCACTTCCCTCTCCAGTTTAGCAATCGCGATTTTGGCATTCTTGATATCCGAGCGCAACGATGCGTCGACGAGCGCCATATCATCGATATCAGCTCGCTCTCGCTCGATCTGAGAGAACTGCACCTCGCGCTTGCCACCATACCAGCCTGTAGCAGTCATCACCTTCTCCAGTTCCTTACTGGACGCGTGCAGCTTCTTGGTGCGATCACGCAACTGGCCCTGCTGTTGCGCGTTTTCACGAGCCAACAGTTGGTTCCGACGACGCACGATATTGAGTTGGTTCTGCAGACGCACAATGTGGTCCATGGCATCCTCAGCGGCGATGTCGTGTGGCGCCGGCGCCGTCTCCAAGTATTCCTGCACCTGTCGATTGGAATCATCGTTGCGGTTCTGTTCCTCGATCGCCTCCAACTCCGTGTTGACGGCATCCAGCCGCGCCATGCGCTGCGCGATCGTTTGCTTTAGTTGCTGCATATCCTGCTGAGACGTGGAGTCCAGCGCGGATACCTCCGTCGTCATCTTTGCTTACACGTGTCTTGTCTCTCTGCTTGCAATGAGAGAGCCTTTCTCTCTCTCTCTCTGCGTGTCAGTGATGACACGGTCAATCTCAGAGGATCGATGTATGGGGCTCTCGATATAAGGTCACCGAGGCAGTCAGAGGACAGAGGAGCTACGGGAAACGGGGGGGAGGATACGGGGGAAGAGTGCTATCAAAGCTAGTAATATGTATGTGTATATGTCTGCTTTGCACAGAATCTTGAAATGCGCAAGGGCTGAATCGAGAGAGAGAGAGGAAGCGGGGGGAAGTGACCGTCAGGATAATGGATGGAGGCACAGGAGGTACGAGAGAGAAGGAAGAGCGGAAAGGCAGCAGAAGAGAGGGGGGAAAGGAGGAGAACCAGAGCCGGCCTGTAAGCATTCGAACGAGAAAAAGAAAATGATGAAGGCTTGAGCAACTGAAGCCCGAAGGAGACGAAAGGGAGAAAAGAGACGGGGTACAGCGGTTGTACTTCTCTTTGTCTTTCCTTTGTGTGTTTCTGAGGCCACTGAAAAGGGTGAGCGATTCTCTCTCTCTCACACACACAGGGAGATGCTCCAGCAGAGAATCCAACCGCCTCCCCCCCCCCTTGCCCACCCGCCGCCCGCGGCATATTGTGGTATGCTTTCTTCTTCGTTGTTGTTCAAGGGAGGGGGATGTTCAGAACAGCGAGCTGTGAGGGAAGAGATGGGGAGAGGGAAGCTGGGCGACAAACAGAGGCGAAAGTGGGGAAGTCGCTTGGCGCCCCGCACCAAACGGATCAGTTTTGATTGGCCTGCTGGTGTGTCTCCTCTTTCTTCTTCCTCCTCTCGACGTCTGCGCTGCCTCGTTCCGTCCGCCCTGAAGAGGCCGACCCACTACTGGAGATGTGCGGACGTACCACACAGACCTTCTCAGTCGAGCAGTGAAATCGCAGGGGAAGATGGGGGCTCCAGTGTCGCACGCGCTGCCTTGCCAGTCGATCTAGGACCGAAGGTGCGCTGGCACCATATGTCGAAGCATTTTCGAGCTATCCGCTCCTGTCGCAGCTGCGCTAACACCTCCCACGCAAGGTTATCGCGGTGCCGCCCCCCTGCTCGAATGCGCCAACGTCGCGTACACCCGAGCATCAGAGCTGTTTCGTAAATCGTGTCGGCGACGAGAATATTTGTGCGCTGGCTGACGCGCAGCTGCGCATGTGCGTGCCACCGCAAGAGCGACCCTCGCTGCCGGACGCGCCGCAGCACACGATCCGCTCGTCGAACCGCTGTAGCAGTGCGCCATCGCTCCAGACAAGCTTGCAGCAGCTGAGTTCGCCGCGCCTGCTGCGAGGTGGCACATCCACGCCACACCACAAAAACGTGTCGGGTGACCCGCTGAGTCCGGTGCCCCACGGCAACCACCGTGTCTCGACGGTGATACATCAAGCGCGCCCAGTGGGAGAAAATCATCTCCTTCCACAGTCGCTGCGTGTTCCGGGCAGCAAGGGCGTGCAACCAGCAACCCAAGGCGTGAGCGTACACGTGGCGCAGATAAAATCGATCGGCTCGACGGCGGGCAAACCGCGATCGCCATCGGTCATAACTCCGACGGAGGCCCACGGCGTGGGAAAGACGACTTGCAGCAGAGGTCTTGTACTTGCGTAACTCTTTGGGGACTACCGTCACCATGTAAAAGCGCAGCGGAGCACGCAGCTGGCCATCCAACACGTCGTCCACAACAGCCTTCTCTTCCTGCGGTTTCGTGCTCTGCCTCAGCTTGCATGTGCCATCGGTCCGGTGGTGTTGCAGCAGTACTCGACGGCCACAGCGGGTCATCCGGTGCACCACGCAGGCTCGAAGATGTTGGGCTCGGCTCCAGTCTGCGAGATGGCGCATCAGCCGGTGCTCGGTTCGTCGTCGCCACGCGTGAAAAAGACGGAGCAGGACGAGACGAGAGCCAACCGCTGTCACAGCGATGTCGCCACTGCTGCAGTTGCTCGTCACGTGTGGTCTTCCGCAAAGGTAGTTGCACACCTCCTGCGTGCCTGTCACTCCCAAGGCAGATCCAGCGTGGGGCCTTCGCCACGATCGGGCGAACACGGCGGCCTTCTCATAGAGAGCACTCCGCTCCCGGTGCCAGAGGAAGGCCTGCACCCAGAGCTGAAAGCAACGGCGCCGTCGCATCATCAGGCACCACGCGTACGCGCGGGCACGCTGCTGTAGTTGCTGACGCCAGGTGCAGAGGAGTCGATGGACGGCTGCTCGCATCCGCGCATAGCGTTGCCAATGTAGAACGATTTGCTGTGTTGTGTAGCGACGCCAACTACGCTGTAAGGCGGCCGCCTCATTCCAGTGACGTAGAAGGCGCCGCTGGACGTAGTAACAGTAGCGCAACTCTACCTCCTCCCCGATCGCGCGTCGTTTGTGTACCTCCAGACGAAGCTGGCGGAGGAAAAGCGTGGCGATGGCGCGAGCCTTTGCCAAACGTAGAATGATCAGTGACACAGAGGAATGCACACGCTGCTCCTCCTCCGTCTTTAACACATCCTGGTCGGTCATGGGTGAAGTTCGACACCTGTCACTGCTGCCGCGCG
Organism: Borovskyia barvae; assembly: GCA_030849085.1. Classification (NCBI taxonomy): domain Eukaryota; phylum Euglenozoa; class Kinetoplastea; order Trypanosomatida; family Trypanosomatidae; genus Borovskyia; species Borovskyia barvae. Next base: position 45,571 of record JASAOM010000985.1, read on the forward strand.
TCAGGCCGGAGATGCGGCGCAATGCTTCTTGGTGTAGAGAAAACCCCAGCGGAGAGGAAGACATCTCGATCGACGGGACCTCGTCACCGGAGTATGCACCACGGCGCCGCCACCACGCGCGCCCTCTTTCAAGAAAGCCTGCGCGCTGTGCGGCATAAACCGCATGAGAGAGGTTTATCCTCAAGTGGTCGGGGGTACCCTGTAAGGGTGGCGTGGCAGGGAAGCGGTCAGGTGGGAGAAAAGGCTTCAAATGCGACACGGTCGCCGGTTCCCTCAGATTTTCCCGATCGTTGGTGGCGGCTATTTTATGTCTGCCCCTGCGAGGCGCAGCATCGGGTGCAGCTCCCTCCAAGTGATCTGCGCGGGACTGTGCAGAAGACTGATGCCTCAGACGAGCACCACCAGAAGCCCCTTTCGCTCTCTGCTGCTGATGATGCTGATGCTCTTGTGACAGCGCATGCCACACTGCTTTGCACATGAGCGCGTCAAGCCGATGCAAATCTTCGATGCTCTCCTCCACCCGTTCGAACAACTCTCGCAGCGACACTGCAGCGGCATTATACGTTGCCGTCGGTGACGGCGAAGACGAGGCTAGCCCTGCCGCATACTGCGGCATTTCGCTGCAGGGCAGGACGCACTCTACACTTGCGCTACTACAGGAGCGACTCGCCTTCTTCTCGACGGCATCCTCTTTCACCTGGCACGGCGGATCGATGTGACGCGGCTCGCGTACGGCTGTGCTGTGCCTAACCCGCACCGAAAAGCCACTCGCCGCGGCAGTGTGATCGAAAAGTCGGGGTGAAGACAGCCGTCGTTCGGAAATCACCTTCCTGGTCGGCTCATCCCCGTCGTCATCTTCGTAAAAGTTACGCAACGACCGGGCGCCGTGCCGCATCACCACGCAGCCCTCATAGAAAAAAGGGAATATGCGATGCAGAGCGCTGTTTTTTTTTTTTTACGAAGCAGACGGAAAAAGGTCGATGTATGAACGTTTATTTCTGTGTGCCTTTGAGATGCTGGAAAGTCGTGACCACCGTTCGGAGGGGAGTCGGGGGGGGGGGGGGGGGACAAGAAGAGAGAAAGGAAAAGGGAGAAGTCAACCGGGAAAGGGGTCCAAACGTGGAGGGAAAGACAGCCGAAGTAAAGGGTAAAAGCGCCATGAGCGGAGCTCATCGCGAGGAAACGGGTTCCCGCCTCGCCATTCAGATTTGGAACAATGGACCAACTCCTCTGCCACCGCATAAGGGGCTCGCAGGGGGGGGGGGGGAGGGGAAGAAACGGGAGGGAGGCATGTGATTTGAAACAGAGAGAGGCAGTTTGCAGTCACAGAGGAAGGTCAAGAACTTCGAGTAGAAGCTGGAACGCAACGTTCTCGTGGCATGCGGAAGGGTGGAGAAGGTCGTACATGACTGCCCTTTTTCCTTCTTGCTTTTCGATGGCTGGACCCAGCTCTCCGCTCCCTTCCTTTCACACTTTTGGATCCTCCTTCCCTCCTTGACCCACATAACATTTCCACGCAGCGTCACTTCCGCTCCTCCGGGCCGTGTATCCCCTCTCATTGAGCCTGTGTCTGTTCCTCTGGAGGGAGGCGCGAGCGTAGCACAGCGTAATGCCGCCAGATGCCCCTCCGTGGCTTTGTTAGTGTGCGTGTGCGCGTGTGTCTTTCATTGCTCCCTCTGAAACGGGTTGGGAAAACGGGAAAGGGGAGTGTCTTCCCGAAGGACAAAGAGGCTCCCAGGAGGCTTCACTCGAGATGAGTCAGTGGTCCATCATGTGCTAGGCGAGCGCATCCCAGTACGGCGCACCATCACTACGACCAGCTCAACGTATCATCCGCAGACGTGACGAAGGGCAAGAAAAAAATTCCCGAAGGGAAGATGCGGTAGGGGGGCCGAGCGGGTGCCGGGGAGGGAGGGAATAAAGCAGCAGCTACGAGAGATACAGTGGAGGGAAAATAACGGGGGAGGCAAAGTGAACTTCCCGCGGCATGGAGCGCCATCCGCGAATCCACGACGGTGCCATCAAATTCGGCCGCGCCCGCTCGGAGACGACGTTGAGACGATACACCACCTCACTGTGCGGCGCCATGTTGCATCCGAACCCCATCATCAGATGTGGATCCACCACCATGACCGCACCGGCGGTGATGGCAGCAGCACCAGGAGCCAATGGCACCGCAGCAGCATCACCGGCAGAAGTGTCCGCGGTGGTGCTTAGCAGACACGCCCCGTGGACGGCGTCCCCGAACTGGAAGTGGCGCAGCTGGTCCCTAACGTCTGCCTCCATGACAGCGAAGGGGCGTCGGAGCCGCTCGGCGCGCACGGTACGTGCGTACTGCTGCCGCACCGCCCGATGCGAGCCGCACATCACGAAGGGCGGGAGACACAGCGGACTCGGCGTGTAGGTGAAAAGCACCATGGACACCGCCGGCATCTCCCCTCCGCGTTTGCTGAGCGGCACGTTGGTCCGAGTGCCGATCGTGGGTGCCAGACAGTGGTATCCGACTGGATTACCGTATGCCTCCCGGAGGAGCGGAAGGTCGCCGAAGACGACGGGGCGCGTCACACCGCCAACGATCTCCGCCAACTGCGACAAGGGCCGCACGAACTCGTCTCTGTCGCGCATCGCCGACTCCAAAGCTGAGTTCGTCATCCACGCGTTGGCGCGGTACTCGTTGATTGCCTGAAGCATCTGGGGATCGGTCTGCACGGTGCTGGTGCAGCCTTTGCCCGATAGCTTCGCGGCCTCGGCAGAAACCATCTCACTCAACTTCCACATTTCCTCCCCACTCAGCTCCGACACCTCACGGCCGTTTAAGAGGGCCTTCGCCGCCCGCTGAAGCCGCCGTCGTCGCCGCCGCATACTGCGATAGTAGCGCAGGATGTACTGCCGTTTCTGTAGATGTGTCATCGTGCGGTCGTACAGCGGGTCCGTGTACGTCGGAGTGGATTTCAGGAGTGCATCGATATTTGGCAGCTCGGCAAAGCACCGAGAGCGTGCCGTCGTGGATGCTAGCGCACCTGCGCGAAGACGCTCCACCATAGAGCTGGAAAGTACATTGGGAATAATGGCGTAGCCATGCTCGAGGAAGTGCTGCCGAGCCGCAAACGGTAAGGCCATTGTTGGAGCAATGAAAGAGAGAGTAATGCCGAGAGGGAGAAGGAGGGGAGGGGGGGGGGGGGCAGTGCACCCTTCACCCACGAGAAAACAAAACCCCTACAGCTTTGGGGGAGGGAGCGGTGGAAAGTGGCGGTGTGCGTGTGTGTGTTGAAGGACGGGGGGGGGGGGGGGGGAAAGGAGAATGGTGAGGAAAAGAAATAGCGAAAACTGGCGACCTGTGGCTCGTCAAGGCGACGCAGACACGCCGTAGGATCACTACCCCATGTGTTCCTGTGGAAGGAGTGGGAAAGAAGGGGAACGAAGGGAGAGGCTACACATCGGTACAGCAGAGGAGCACCGCATCGTTACCACACGCCTTCCTCCTCTCCCTCGATCACCCCAAAAATGTTTGCACACGTAGAGGTGCTCACCACTTGGCAAGCACAGCACATTTTTTTCGAAAGACGAGCCTTCATCAAAAACCCCTCTGCTTTCTGCAGAACTGCATCCAGTAGGGTGGAGAAAGTCCCCCCAAAAGACACTCCTTCTCTCTCCCTCTCCCTCCCTCCACCTTGAAGATACAATACGCAGAAAGAGGAGGAAAGAAGAAGAGGGCGGCAGGAATGTGCATCGAGAGAGGGAAGTTGCAGTAAGGAATACGTGTCACGATGCCCTCGTCCTTGCGTGGATGGAACAGCTGCGGAAGACGCTACAGGAACAGAGAAGGGTGGTCACGCACCCTCCACCCTTCCACTCCACCACTCATCCCTCGACGTGTTTCTCGCGCGCCGGAATGGAATTCGGATGCATGAAACAGCGGGAAGACGTAGTGCACGCTGGATACGCAGCAGCTCACTTGGGTGGCAACGCGAAGAGTCGGGACTCGTTCATTACAATCACACTTCTAGCGACGAAGGATAAGAGCAGCTGCTGAACATCCGCCATCGATCCCTCAAACTTGGCCAACAACTTCAGGCTGCTGTGTATCGCGGTGCTGGGCTGCGGACCACGAGTTTTCAGTAGCGACGTTACCATGCGCTCCAAGAGCTTCACACGTTCCGGTGGCAACCCCACTGGAGCCGCGTTCGACTCTTCTTCGGAGCGGTCCTCCGCGAAGACGAAGTCCGCAGAAGAGGCCACGCTACGCTGCAAGCCAACCACGTCCATTGACGGCAAATACACGACCACCGTAGGTGGTAGCCGTTGCGCGTGTTGCCGGAGCTCCTCCAATGGGAACTTCATGGAGGCTGCCACTTCTTGAAGGGGTACGTAGGCGTTGTCCGCGCGGTCACCCCCTCGTTTCCCTGCGTCAGACCCGGTCAAGTCCTTCACGTACAAGACCAAGGACGCGTCAAAGAGAGAGAGTACCTGTGCCACCGGCACGAGCGCATCCCCTTTGGACGGATCCCTCTGCAAGAGCTCTAGCTCCACACGCCCCAGAGAGGTGAGCCACATCAGTCGCTGATTATCCTTGAGTCGTTTGTAGGCGGCGGCCAGGGCGTCCATCTGCGCCTGCAGCTTAGGGTGAGGGCAGTAACTGAGCGATGGCCCCGCGGACGGGTGAGGATCCCCACTGCCGCTCACAACAGCGCAGGACGCGGGTGGTGGCCAAGCAGTCATGGAAAGCACTGATACGCTTGAAAAAGGGGGAGGTGCCGTCGCAGGAGAGGAGCTGGTGCCCTGCGGCCACAGGGGGAGCGGCCGTGGGGTGCGATCGACGCTGCGGTGTCCCTCTACTTGCTCCCTCAGTTGCTGTGAGATACGCCGCGACACCTGCATATCGCGCACCATCACCGTACAGCGGTCCAGCACACTCTCTCCAAACACCTGCCGAAGCCGTTCCAGCACCTCTTCCTCCTTGGTAGTATCGAACTCGTGCATGGGCTTCGTGAGGAATAACCCCGCTAGCATCTGCTGGTACTCCTGCACCAGGGCACGCTTATGAATAGAAGTGAGCAACACACGCAGCACATCAGGCCGATCGCGGGCAGCAGCAGCAGCAGCAGGATGGATCTCTCCGTCGCACCCACCAAACGCTCCCTCGACGTCCGCACCGAGGTTGCCACTTGGGAGCGTCTGCGTCGGTGGAGCCGGTGCGAAGTGCATCAAACCACCAGCCTGCATGACGAACTGCACCAGGGCAGTGACGCGGTCCTTGCGTCGTCGCAGGTGCTCCAGCGTGTCGGAGATGACGGAGAAGACGACACGGTTCTGCTCGTTTCGTGGGAACAAGATGCAGAAGGCATGAATAGTGTTTACGAGGATGGCCAGGATGTCCTCGGTCCGAGTACCGGCGCGGTCCAGGCGAGAGGAAAGCAGGTGCCGCACGGTCTGCACCAGTTCCGACTTGAGGTCGCTCTCCGGATTCGACTGCAGGCAATGATGCATGTCCTCCAAGGCGGGGGTCGAGTCGGGGTAGTCCGAGAGGATCGCCCAGAAATGCTCAAGGCGTCTTCGAGCATAGGAGCGTAGCAGTCGAAGGCGCAAGTCGGTACACCAGGAATCCCGCTCCGCTCGAACCCGCTCGCTGGGATAGAGCCGAAGGGGAGTGCTGCCCGCCGGCTCCGTTTTGGCACTGTGCACCCCTGAACTGTCGCGACAAGGAAATGAAGCGCGTGCAGCAGCCGCTCCGTGAATCGTCGCATCATCATCATCACCACGATCGCCGGCGTCCATGTCGGGCAGCACTTCATCGCAAAGCACCATGTGGACAAAGGGCACCACCGTGTGTTCCACCCAAGCGATGTGCGCATGCAAGAAACAACTAGAGAAGTCGTCTGAGAGGCTGCTCAGACGCCGATCAATGGAGTCCTCCAGCAGCGTTCGCCATAATTGCCGTATTTCCACTGACTGGCTGAGCGTGAGTCGATCCAGAGTCGCAATCAGCGGATGCATCGCACGCAGGGGAAGTAAAGCGCCTTCCTGCTTCACTCTCGCGTCTGCTGGCGAACCTGTCCCTGCACCATCAACGGCTGAGACCTCCTCCGCGCTGCCGTCCTGCATCGACTGCGCCGCAAGGGCAGAGCGACCTTCTCGTCTAAGGAAGGACAGTAGAGTTCTCTTGCCCAGCGGCTCCTCACCAGTTATGAGATCGTCTTGGAGGAGGGCGCAGCGCACGCGTACAGCAAAGAGGGAGGATATACCTGGCACCCGCAAGGCGGTGCACCACTGATGAAGCGCCACACGAACGGCCCAGAACACCTCACCGAGTCGCTGCAGTGCGGGAAGTGCGAGTTCTAGCGATAAACGTCCCGATGTCTGTGTGATGATGGCCTGAAAGGTACGTAGCTCCGCAGTGAACGCTGCCGACACACGTCCCAACAGCGCATCTGCGGCCATGGAATTGAGAGGTGCCGTCGCCGCGAGAGTGGCAAGTGCGGCTGGCCATGAAGGTGAAAGCCAGGCGCTAGCCCTGCTGGGAGTCCGGAGTAGCGAAATCCCTTCAGTATCCAACGTGTTCAGTGCCTCCGCCAACACCGCAAGAGCGTCATCTTCGTTGAGCTCGCAAAGTGACGACGACAGCGCAACACTCGGTGCGGGCGAAGGGTGCGCCTCTGAGACCTTTGCACAGCTCATCCTGAACTGCCCACCCTCTCCTAATTACCTTTGATAAATGGATGCACCCGAATTGGAAGAATTGAGAGCTAAAAAGAAAAAAGCAGGGAGGGTGTCTGAGCAACGGTTCCGCCGCCACATATGCAATACAAACAAGGGGATCGAGGGAGAAAAAGAATTTAGGTTCGCGATGGTTCGTCGCGTGTCTTTCCTCGTGATAGCGGGATTTCCTTCCGTTTGGAAAAAATGTTGGAGAAGGGGAGGGGGAGGAAGCACCTCTATACTGGCGAAGCAAGGGACGAGAAAATGTGATAGCAAAAAGAAAGGCAATGAATAGCGCCAAAGATAGAGAGAAAGAGAAAGAGAGAGGGGGGAAGTAGAGGGGATCAAAGGAGAAGCTCAGTGGTGAATATGCGTATAGAGAGAGAGAGAGAGACAGAGAGCAGCAAAATCACAGAAAGACCACCTCGGGGGGGGGGGGGGGGGCAACACATCCACCTTTGAAAGGGGGGGGAGAACCGGTGGAGCAAAGGGGTGGGGTGGGGTGGGGAATGATCGCAGAGGATTGAGGAGGGAACGGAGGAAACGGTAGCGGTGGTGAACACACGGATCTTCCGGAAGGTAAGCGCGGTCGACTCGCACGGCCCCGCCCCACCCACTCCCAAACGCACACACACACTCGTTACAAAGTCAATCAGAATGCGCCGGGAACTACGTAGAACGAAAGCACGTCACATCGGTCACGGTCGAGCCCTGACACCCCGCAGAATGGATGACGTGGGAAGGAGATGCACCTCTGAAGGCAGTAGCCCCACGGTACGCAGCACAATTCCACACCTCCTACGCAGAAGACGAAACTCCGATCGGCTTCCCTCTCGGAGGCTCGCATCCACCCACCACGAAGTACACACGCGGATCCCCTGATCATCCAGAATTCCCCTCCCCCCTCAACTCCAACCCTCCCTCAGACACTCTTTTCCTGTCAAACAAGTATGCATCTTGCGTTTATGGAGCCCTACTCATTGCAATTATTTTTGAAGAATCCTGTCGATTCAGGTGAAGGGGAGAAACGAAAAAGAAGCGGAAAGTACTCCAAAATGAAAAAAAAGAACGGTGCGGTACCAGGATGTGAGATGTTCACGCACACCTCATCCGCTTCCTCCTTCACAGCGCCGCAAGCAGGCGCGCAATGCTGGGCGTGAGCGAGGGGTCGCTAGTGTACTATACCCTATCAAGCCTGCAGCACTACCGCACCGCCAGCCTTGCGGATCTTCTTATCCGCCAGCTTGCTCACGTAGCGCGCCTTCACGATGCACGGAACCTGGATGTGGCCGTTGCCCAGCAGCTTCGCGTACCCGTTCGACTGCAGGTCCACCACAGGCAGAGAACCACCCTTCTGAGCCTTCGCCGCCTCCTCCGCAGCGATCAGGCGCGTCAGGTTGTTGAGGTTGATCGTCGGCTTCCACATCGGGTTCTTCTTGCGGTGGTAGTGGTCCATGCCAAGCTTACCGAAGTACCCGGGGTGGTACTTGTCGAAGTTGATGCGGTGGTGGTGCTGGCCGCCAGCGTTACCGCGACCGGACTCATGCTTGCGGTGCTTGCCTACACGGCCGTAGCCGCAGAACGTCGAGCCACGCTGGTGGCGGCACTTCTTGAAGCGGGTCGGCATCACTGAATCACACTATGAAAGCCATAAGGAGGGGATATCATTCGAGAAGGGAAGGAAATATACACACAAAAAAATATATCAGATGTGCACACGTACAGACCAAACGAAAACAGTCACGCATGGTCAGGGCGTGGAGTGGGGGAGCATAAAATGAGGACCAGCGAAAACCGATTCGCAAGATGGTGGAAAGAGGGGAGAGAAGGGGAACGAATAAGTGCGCGTGTGTGTGTGTGTGTAGGAAGGGGGAACAGCAGAAGAGGCGGTGAAAGTAAAGGAAACAGGCAGACATGACAAAACATATGGCAGCAGCTGAAAGAGAGGAGAATGGTAACAGGGGGAGGGGGAGGCAAGGCAAGGAGAGGGCGATCCGGACACGCTCGACCACTCCACAGGCGAAGCATCGCTCCCCCCGCCTTTCCATCATCACCGCACATGATGGAGAATGAAAGATGTGTGACGCAGAGACGTGGATGCACCACACCACCCCGCTACGATCACTTTCACTGGGTTCAAGTACACCCCCGATGTGGGACGCTGGAGACAAAAAAAAGCTTGCCGATCTCTCCCCGCTGTTTTGGCCCGTGACCCTCCCTCACCGGGTGCTGCATCGCACAGAAGAATATGGATGGTGCGAGATGCTTTTGTGGCGCCCAAGAAGTTCAGCACGGGATAGGGATTGAGAACGCAACAAAAGAGGAAGGGGAGAGAAGGCGGTGCCCGCACGATGATGACGCGCTCCTTCGCTGGACACTCGCAAAATGCGGGGGAGGGGGAAGGGGCGGTGGGGGCACTTGTGATACGGTAATCCCTCTCACCTCCTGACCAGAAAATGAGGACGACATGGATGGACAGAGGTAAGAGGGAGAAGGGGAACAATGTGGCGCCACGTGGATCGTAATTTTCAGGCCTCCGGACCGAAAAAAAAAGGGTCACGCACTTTTTGGATGCACTGCGAAAGAAGAGTGGAAGCGAAAGGAGGGCGGGGGGGGGGGGGGGTAGTGAAGAGGCCGCATAGTCGGATCAATATATATATATATATATATATATATGCAATGTTTGAAGAGACAACTAAGAGAAAATTGTCCAACTTTGTGGGGGGAAGGAGGGGGAAGAGCGTTAGAAACAATACAGAAACTGTAAAACCGGTCCGCAGCAATCACGACACACACACGTACATAAAAAGCCTTCGTGGGAAAGCAGGTAAGGTTAGGGGATGGATAGATAGAGGACGGATGTGGAGTGACGCGGGTAAGTCTCATTTGAGAGGCGCAGATCGCGCGGAAAAGCAGTGCACTTCGTAGTCAGAGGAAACAAAAGAGAGGGCCTTTGGTGCTCTTCACCCGAACATCGAGAAGAAAGAGAGCGGTGGAAAAAACACTCATGGACGCAACAAACATTTTTTATCATAAGGGCGGCCGTTCTAAAAAAAAATGGCTCGCTCGCATCTGCCCTCAACGATATACTGGATGGTACTGCATGGTATGGCGCGATGTCTTTGATCGCGATGCCGCTCTTCGTTGTTGAGGTCGTTGGCCTCGTGAAGGATGATCCCGATGGTTCTCCTCACCTTTTTTTTATCACCTCTAAGGGGAGGGAGGGTCGAAGAAGGCTTGTGTGGATAGGGGGGGGGGGCGGGAGGGCAGATGGGGAGGAAAGAGAATACATTGGTGGCAATAAGAATATAGAAAGTCACCGTAACGTATGCGCTGTATTATTCACCCCCACCTCCACTCCTCTCCCTTTCCTCTTACCTTTTTATATGTTCCCACACAAAATGCATTGCTGTGATCTTTGGGGGGGGAGGGGTGAAGGGGCTACCGCCGTCTGCCATACCGTTGCGGTGTTGATCGCAACCGCCATGATGAGCGCGGCGTCATCCCCACCCACTCACCCCCATCTCCACTCCGACCATATCCCGTGAACTTTCACCACACACACACACACACAGAGAGAGGGAGAGAGGAGGAGGAGGGGGGGGAGAGCGAAGGGGCCAGTGAGGAGGGAAGGGGTCAGCGGAGTGTTTCAACCGATATTAGAGCAGACACCTCCTCTCCTCCTTCCAAGCGGTCGCCCAAGACTGGGGATCACAAAAAGCTTCCAGACGGTAACGCCAAGATCGCACCCCATCGTTGGGAAGCGCAGCGCCTGCTCTATTTTTCTCCCTCACCCACCCCGCTTCTCCTCCTCGCGCTCTTCTCTCCATTTCTTGTAAGAAGATGCTTCAATACGATGGAAGCCCGGCATCAAGTCCCTTGGGGGCAGCAGTCGAGTCGGGTGGTTCACTGGCCAGCACTGCAGGCCCCGATGATGGCTGAATCTCCCTAGTCAACCGTACAAGCTCTTCCTGCAGCTCACGCACCAAACGCGCATAGCGGCACCACACCCCACATCCACCGGTTACGCAGAACATCAAGGCGACCAAGACCAGGAGCACCGCCACCACCCCACTGGTGACCCCAGCGGTGCGGCACTGAAAGCTAGGAATGGAGCCGACTGCTCTGGTGCTGCTGCACACGGCCGGGAGAACGAAGTCGTCCCCGCGGATGTACGGTACGAAGGAGGTGATATCGTAGATGTACTCGAAAGGCGCTTGGGGGTCGTCGCTGAAGCAGTTCATGTCCGTATATCCCGGCTCCATCGCTTCACAGGCGACCCACTGATCTGCGGCAGGGAAGGCGTAGCCCTGCGGGAAGAAGGGATGGTGGGGAAAAAAGGGCGGCGCACCCACTCCCACCACCGTCATGCGGACCAAACGGGGATAATTCACCTCCATCGGAAGGGTGCGCGAGGAGGCGAAGGGCGTCAAGTCTGTGAAGGAGAGATCCGTCCAGTACCACGTGACAATGGCGCCACGCACCTCCGCCGACCACACGCTACACGGGATATTGCGCACCGTCTGGTTGCCCACAAACGTTGGCGGTGAGGTTGGGGAGTACAACAGGAGTGCGCTTGAATTCGCCGCCACCAGGTCGTAGCCGACCATGATAGGCGTGCAGGTATCCTGATTGGGGAAGAAGTACGCCTGCACCGACGGGTCTATCGTTTCCTCGCCCGTCGGCACCGCAAACTGCTGATGGAAGTAGGACATCTGATCCCCAGAGGTCGCAAACCACTCGTACTCCATTACACGGCCGGCAACCCCACGGGTCGGGCTTTGCAGGCGGGTGCTGGTCATCCCCGCGTATACGTGGTACGACTGACGTACCTGGAAGACTGACCTTTTTATGGGGGAAATTACGAGGAAGTTTGCGGTAAAGGTGTCGGGAAACTCTGGCATGGTGTAGTTAAACGTCGTCGGTGCAGCAGTCGTTGTTGTCGTCGTCGTCGTTGTCGTTGTTGTCGGTGCAGCAGTCGTCGTTGTCGTCGTCGTCGTTGTTGTCGTCGTTGTTGTCGGTGCAGCAGTCGTTGTCGTCGTCGTTCTCGGTGCAGCAGTCGTGGTGGTACCGGTCTGTGAACTCGCTGAGGAGGCGGCAAGAGCTTCAGCTGCAGCATGCTGCTCACCAAACATGAGATACGGTTTCGCTGCTATATTCGCGGCAGAGGAGTTGCACGCAGCTGGGGTGAACGTGGAAAGGGCATCCGAGATGTTCGAACCGAAGAAGGTGAAAGTAAAAAGACAGTTGTTTACGATGCTGGCATCCGCTCCCGTCAGCTCTGTCGACAAAGCGGTTTGATCCACCTCTACCAAGTTAATCCACCAACCGTCCGCACTTGTGAGAACCACCGCGCTGTAGTTGATGTCCTTTCCGAGCCCTCCATAGGAGGCGGGGATGGTGACCAGAAACTGACTTGTGTAGTTGCGAACGGCGATGCCGCGATCGACGCTGTTCTGTGGCGGCGTTGACAAAGGCCACCGCAGCATCCGCATCAACGCTTGGGCCAGCAGGACATCATCCGCCGTGGCGAACGAGCCGGGCGTCGCCTCACAGGAGGCGGAATCTGCGATCGTGTATTTGGTGGAAGAAGATGTGTAGTAGATTTGCACGAAATCATCGTCCAACATGCGCTCCACGTAAAATGGAAACGGACTACTACCGTCCCCTTGCAGGGAAAATCGGAACGCACTGACTCGAGAAGCGCCATAGACGGTGGGTGCCGTCAATGTTGCGTTGCGGCATACGAGCTCTATATCCAGCAAAGCACGGCCGTACAACGGCAGCAGGTTAGACGCCTTTACCGTCACCGCAACGCCCATCACCACGAGGACGAGAGCGGCCGTCACCGCTCTGAGAAGGGCCGTCGCTACGGAGATGTAGGACCTCATTCTCTCAGTCCCCCTCTTTTTTTTTCGTTCGTGTGTATTGGTGTTAGTGTGTGGTTTGTACGGGCTTTGGAAATGGAAGGGGGGAGGAGGAAGGGGAAGGGGGAGATGGTCTAAAGGAAGGTCAACTAAGAGAGAGGGAGGAGAGAGCGAGAAGAGAGAGGGGTGCAGGAGCAGTAGCGCTGTGGAAGGTGTCTTTAATTTAAGATGGTTCTCTACCTACCGACCAAACCGTTCACAACCAAAACGTGCTTCAGTCCAGGTCCATTCCTCTTGTTCCGCCGTGGTTTGCGTCGTTGTTGCACTGATATGAATGCGTGAATGTGTGTGTGTTTGTGTGCGTGCGTATGAGAAAATGAGGAAGAAGGCACGTGGGGGTTGTCTCAGGGCTCCACCATAGAATAGGGGAAAAAACGATGGAAAGGCGGAGGTACCGGCCAAAACTGCTTCCGAGTGGGGCACACGCACTAATAATAAAGAGGAAAATTTTCTGAGAGACCGGCACCTCCGTAGAGAGAGAAACAGGAGAAGGATTGGAGGACCTGTCGCTGGAAGGGTAGCTTTGTTAATGGATCCTTCAGGATCCTCAGATCTTGGAGGGGGTGGGGGGGTACCGACGATGATGAAAGAGGGTTTACCGAGAAGACGACACCTTCAGTATATATATATATTGAGAGGGAGGGGAGAGTGGGAGAGAAAGGAAGGGGAAGAAATATGGCTGAGGGAAGGGAAAGAGAAAAGCGGAGGCTCGATAAAGAGGGGAGGGGGTGGGTGGGGAGAAGCGAATGTGGAGAGAGACACACACACACGCAGACAGGAAACGCACTGGTACGGAAGTGCAGTCACGGGGCCTCGCTCGTGGAGCCACGAGCAAACACCTGAAAGGGGGAAGGGGAGGACACAGCACCTCCTCACCAATCACGAATGTCAAGCGAAAACCCGCCCCTAACGGAGAATCGAGGGTGTAACTTCGCTTCCTAAAAATGGAGCCGCATGGCACAAAGGATGCCGCTGAGAAGAGAAGAGGACGGCTAGTTTTTTTTTCTGTTGATGGGTGTTGAAACGAATTCACAGGGCTGTCGTTGCCGCCATACTTTTTTGTTCGAATCTCACAATCGCGTTTTGTATTATTGCTTTTTTCTCTTTTCGCACGCATCTCATCTGCAGCCACTCGACACCCTCTTTTTGTCGCTGCACCACCACCAGCCAGGCTCGCCTGCCCTCCCCCCCCCCTATCCCCACAAGGCGATCACAGTGATGGAGGAATGGCAGGCACGCCCGAAAGCCACTTTTCCCCCTTTTCTCCCTCACCCTCCGTTGTCACGAGAAGAAGAGGGCACTCGTCACACCGCTAGAATCCTCCGCGGGCTACACCGAGGTGCCACGAAGCGAGGAGCATGAGGAGGAATACAGAGCAGAGAAGGAGCGGAGGGAGAACAAATCGCCCAAGATGGTAGAGGGTCGAGAAGAGGGAAAAGAGATGGCGCGCGTCGTGCGATTCCCCTCGGTGAGGAGGAGCCGCAGATGTGCACAAGCCGCAGAGACGCGCAGCTCCACCCCCACAGAGCACGGCAGCGTAAGAAGTGCACCAGTGCAGATGGGCGAGGAGAAGAGGGGACTAATAACACAACGGACATGAAGATGTGAGACCCACAACACAGATAACCCTACGGCCCATCAGCTCCCTGAAAGCATCAGAAAATGAAAAAAAAAGATGGGAAAGTACAAAGAAAAGGGACACGAAAGCCCTCCTTCCTTTTTTTCTCTCGAATGCGCGGAGGCTTCACGCCTGCAGCACTACCGCACCGCCAGCCTTGCGGATCTTCTTATCCGCCAGCTTGCTCACGTAGCGCGCCTTCACGATGCACGGAACCTGGATGTGGCCGTTGCCCAGCAGCTTCGCGTACCCGTTCGACTGCAGGTCCACCACAGGCAGAGAACCACCCTTCTGAGCCTTCGCCGCCTCCTCCGCAGCGATCAGGCGCGTCAGGTTGTTGAGGTTGATCGTCGGCTTCCACATCGGGTTCTTCTTGCGGTGGTAGTGGTCCATGCCAAGCTTACCGAAGTACCCGGGGTGGTACTTGTCGAAGTTGATGCGGTGGTGGTGCTGGCCGCCAGCGTTACCGCGACCGGACTCATGCTTGCGGTGCTTGCCTACACGGCCGTAGCCGCAGAACGTCGAGCCACGCTGGTGGCGGCACTTCTTGAAGCGGGTCGGCATCTTCTAGACTACGAAGAAAGGGGCTGTGCAATTCGATAGAGTTGAAGATCAGGCAGATGAGTGGGTATGCGTGTGGGCCCGACAGCAACGCGCGATAGCAACCCATGGGAACGAGCAGGTGAAAGTGAAGGCAGAAGGAGGGCAAAAGCACAGTAGAAAGGAAGCGAACCGTGTGAAACGGGGGGAAGGTCCATGGCTGGAGTTGTGCAGAAAGCGGGAGAAGGGATAGGGGAGAAGGGGGGTCTTGGGCAGCAGCGATCAGACTCACCTCCACCCCCTCCTGTCCGTCTCAGTTAGGTCTGTCATCCTCTCATCTCTCTGATCTACGGACATGCCAAACGAAAGACGCCCCCCTCTTCCCAAGCAGCGAAAATGTCAAGTGAGAGAGGGGCTCCTTGCTGCTGGAGAAGAAAAGAGGGGACACGGAGGAAGAGGAGGAAGAGGAGGACGAAGCGGAGGTTCGGATGTACTTCACTCGCGTACCCGTTGGGTGGCCGTCTGATGAGGCAGCGTCGTTTTCGTTCGTTCTCTTCCCTCCTCCCCTTCCCCAGGAGATAGGAGTCATTTGGACCATCCGTGAGCATGTCTGTGGCTACGGTTTGCGTTCGAACTCGGCATGGAACACGCAAACAAAAACGAACGCCGAAGAGTAAAAAAGGAGAAAGAAAACGAGAAAGGAAACAGAAATTATAAACCGCATGTGTTGCTGCTTCATCGTCTTTTCTGTTCGAGCTTTCCTCGACTGGATCGCTCTCACGGAGCTGCGAGAGTCGGTGATTCGGGCTTAGACGATCGCGGGAGCGTGCGTGGAGATCTTGGGCCACAGGTCCGCAGACTCCTTCGCCACAGGCCCGGCAATGCCGGAGCCCTTCATCTCACCCTTCGGGTTCACGATCACACCGGCGTTGTCCTCGAAGTACACCACCGTGCCGTCCTTGCGGCGCCAGCTCTTGCGCTGACGGATGATGACGGCGTTCAGCACCTTCTTGCGCAGCTCCGGCTTGCCCTTCTTCACCGAGCACATCACCATGTCACCGAGCGCGGCAGCAGGGAGGCGGTTCAGGCGTCCATGGTAGCCCTTCACGGAGATGACGTACAGGTTCTTGGCGCCAGTGTTGTCTGCGCAGTTGACAACAGCGCCAACAGGTAGCGCCACCGACACGCGGAACCGGCAGCCCTTTACGTTAGCCTGATCCTTACCCATGATTGCAACACTGCTGAGAGCGAAGAGGATGGGGGTAGGAGGGATAGGGAGGAAGGAGTATAGAGGAGGAAGAGAAGCGTAGGAGTGAGAAAAGTAAAAAAAGGGAACACAGAGGCGAGAGCCGGCACGTGGTTCATCTCGATCCATCGGCAAGGAGGGTGAAGGACCGGTAATAGTTCCCAGGAGTCGCTCGCCTTCTACTAGGAGTCACTCTTCTGGGGAAGCGCTGATAGAAAAGTGGAGAGGGGGGGTGCGTAGGCCAGCCTGTACATGAAAGGGCCGAAAGGAAGAAATGGTAGGCGACCTCGGTAGACGCATAAAGCGCCGTAGCACACCTCGCCGCACCAGCTATCTTCAACCTAATCCGCCAAGTGAGGGGATCCTTCCTCAGGTCGTGGCAGAGGCCACCCCTCTTTTCTTCGTCTTTTTTTGTGGTCATGATGAAATTATATTGTGACTGTGAAACACAAAAAAAAGAAACATAAAGAAAGAAGGAAACGAAATACAGAAAGCTCAAAAAGGGTTCAGACAAGGCCACGAAAAATAAAAAGGAGGGAGTACGGAGCAGTAGAGAAGATAATGGGTAAGCTGCCCATCGTCCTGAAACACTCCGCTCTGTCAGCTCCAACACCATCAGGAGTGCCAATCGCGACCACGGGCGCGGCTGTCAACGCACTTCCTGCTTCTCTTTCCTCCCGCTCTCCCTTTTTCTATCCGCATGGATTCCGTTCTCCATCGTCCGTGATATCACTGGTTACCCCCGGACTCGCAAGAGTGCCCAAGAAACTTCTTAGCGTGCGTGACTTCGAGGGAGAGGAGGAGAGAGAAGAAAATCGGTGCAGAAAAGATACGGTGCGCGTATGCCGCGTGCGCCCCAGATCGAACCTGAAGCAGTGCAGCAGAATGTGACCTTCCGTGGGAGCAGACGGCCTCCGTTTTTCTTATGATTCGGGCTTAGACGATCGCGGGAGCGTGCGTGGAGATCTTGGGCCACAGGTCCGCAGACTCCTTCGCCACAGGCCCGGCAATGCCGGAGCCCTTCATCTCACCCTTCGGGTTCACGATCACACCGGCGTTGTCCTCGAAGTACACCACCGTGCCGTCCTTGCGGCGCCAGCTCTTGCGCTGACGGATGATGACGGCGTTCAGCACCTTCTTGCGCAGCTCCGGCTTGCCCTTCTTCACCGAGCACATCACCATGTCACCGAGCGCGGCAGCAGGGAGGCGGTTCAGGCGTCCATGGTAGCCCTTCACGGAGATGACGTACAGGTTCTTGGCGCCAGTGTTGTCTGCGCAGTTGACAACAGCGCCAACAGGTAGCGCCACCGACACGCGGAACCGGCAGCCCTTTACGTTAGCCTGATCCTTACCCATGATTGACTTTCTAAGCTACGACAAGCGCCAGAGCCCCGAGTGCAGAGCATCACCACGAAGGCGAAAAAGAACGGAGGTAGAGGGAGGAGTACAGTGGAGGAAGAGGGGATGGCCGTGACCCACACTCAAAAGCAGTCCCGCCAAACAAATGGCACGCGCGTAGGTCCCATCCCTCAAAGAAAGAGAAGGGGGAAGGGGAGTAAACACTGAGTAGAGGACACGAAACGATCGCGTCCCCTTCCTCGGTGAAGATGTACCGCTGGCATTCGGGTCAGATTTACAAAAAGGGGTGTCTCTGAAGTCTTCGGCTTCGAGAGAGACAAGCCCGTCGCCAGTACGCCGCAGTTGACGCTCGACACTTCTACATCGCAATTCGCGTACCCACCCTCCCTTCCTTCTCCTCCGTTATGAGCAACCCTTTTCATTTCTGTGCCACCAATTTTGGGGGGCGTTTGACTTTTTTGTTATCATTTCATCGATAGTAGAGAAAGCAGAACGCTCACCAGTTCGTAAAGCGGAATACACGCACACACTCCTACACCACCGCATACGGTGCCACCAGAGACTTTTCATCCGAGTGACAGAAATCAATACCGATACACCGACAGAGAGAGAGAGAGAGAGGACTAGAGAGGTTGAACATCAAAGCAACGCGTCCGGCACGTTGCCTATATGCCGCACATGCAGCTCTCACACCGGTCTCTCCCCGCTGTTCCCCACGGAAGACACACCGAGAGACGATTCCCCTCAGGAGTGGCTGGTCTGACGGCCCGCCGCCTGGCGATCCACATTGATGGCGGCAAACTCACGAATCTCTCGCTCCGAGGGCATATCGGTCCCCGAGAAGCGCCACTTACGATCATTGGCCTTCCACTCGATGGAGCGTCGCTCGTCCTCGAACGCGGGATTCAGCGCCTTTACGGTGTCGTGGCGGAAGACGCCATGATCGGCCAGCCACAGATGCAAAGACGTGAAGACGTGCTCTTGGGGGTTGTCCCGTGTCTCCAGCAGTGTCCCAACGAACACCGTCGGCACAAGCAGCAGCGGGAAGTACCGTAGCCAGCGGTAGGTGCCGTAGCTGAGCATCCCCACCCGTCCGCGACGTTCCTCGAACGGCATGGGAAAGACGCGATTGATGGTTTCGATGACGCGGGAGTGCCGCGTCATCTCCGCCTTCGCCCGCTTCACCCATAGTTGCGACATCGACTCGTATCCGTTTTTATCGTCCTTTCGCTGTGTGTGTGGGGGGGGGGGGAGGCACTCGATAGGGCGGCAGCGCGTTGGCTCCAGACAGAAACTTGTGAGTGTGTACACACAAAGGAATGGAAAACACAAAAGAAAGGGAGGGGAGAGGAGTTGTACCGTCAAAGATCAGAAACGATCTCTCCGTGATGGACGTCACCCCCTCTAGTGGGGCTTCTGTTGTGTTTCTTCGTTTCTTTTCTTCCTTTGGCAATCTGTTCGATGAAGCACATCGAGTGGCGCACGTTGACCTCCACCCCAAGTGCATCAAGCAGAAAAGACACACGCGCAAAAAAAAGGAGGGAAGGAGGATCGATGAAAGAAATGTGAGACAACGGAGAGAAGAAGCGGTGTGCGTATGTGTGTGTGTGGGGGGGGGGGGGGGAGGTAAGTAAGTGGAGAGAAATGAGAGAACGCCAATCGACATCGAGAGAGGAGGAGAAGAAAAACCTCTCGGAAGAAGGCGAGAGGTTGGGTTCCAAGGAGGAAAAGCGTGGGAAGGGGAGAAATTCCCCTCACATAAAGGCAGCCCTCGCGCACCGACACCCCCACCCCCACCCAAAATGAAAAGGATCATGATAGCTGCCGCTGAAAGGGTCGAGACAGTCCACGCCCTCCTCCATTCCATCTTCTGCCCTTGTAGCAAAGCTCTTGCAGCACCCACACACACGTAATCAAAAAGCAAAGAGTGTAAAGGGCACGGCGAGACGAAGGGGAAGCGAAGGAAAG
>JASAOM010000986.1:0-65182 GCA_030849085.1 Borovskyia barvae
TCTTCGATAAACGGCAAAGCACACATAGCGCCGTGACACAAGTGTTACCCTTAATACGATACCAGACCTAGATCCTGCCTTCTTCGCCGACGAGATCACCCTGAAGTGTGCCTCCACAGAAAACCCAACGATCCACGAAGAGCTGCAAAAGGCTCTGAACATCATTGAGAAGTGGATGAAGGATCATCATATGGAACAGAGTGCGCCCCAAACCACCTACACGCTCTTTGGTGCTTGCCACCACAAAACCTGGTCCTTCGACCCAATGGGCTGGAGCTGAACGAAAACTGTCATCCCCGCCTGCTCGGCGTCGCTTTACAGCCGATGCGAGGCGTAGGGAACCACATCAGGCAAACCATCAGCACTGCATCCCGTTGGCTCGCACAGCTGGAGGCCATTTCAACGCAGCAGTGGGGTTTATCCAAGGATACCCTTCGATTCTTCTACATCGCACTCATCGAATCGAAGCTGTTGTACGGAGCTGAGGCGCGGTGGGACATGGCGAGCGCCGCGTGCCACCAGTCCTTAGAACACCCCAATGCCAAAGTGGCTGCCCTCGTGGTGGGTACACCCGCGTACGTGGATGACCGAGATCTCCTCATGGAGGCTGACCTACTCCCCCCTACACTCCATCGTATTACTCAGACGAACACGGCTGTACCTCTCGGCCATCGCTTGCAGGGGATACCTGGGAACTCAGGCCAGAAAGGTCTTTATGCCTGGGCATGAAGTTCTGGATACCCTGGAATGCCTTTCTGGGGATTACAGGAGCATCGACTCCTTTGAGACCCCACACACACATCACTCTCTCCGCACGAGCGGTCGGGTCTTCTTCAACACATCTTTGCCAGGGAATCGTCGTGCAGACTCCTCACCGGAGGACAAACTAGCGCTGTGCTTGCGTCGCCTTGCTCGATTTGAGCATGTTTCTTATTCTCTTTGGACAGACGGTGGTAGTGTAACAGACGAACGCTCAGGAGCCGCTGTCATTATTTACCGTGGTGACGTGCTGGTAGTGACCGCCACGCAGGGATGTGGCCCTTTGGCGTGCAGTTACCAAACGGAGTATGTTGCCATGGAGATTGGCTTCAGCAGCCTCCTCACTCACCTTACAATGTTTAAAGTGTCCAAAACAGCCGCGCTGATTGTAACACACTCCCTATCGTTCCTCATGGCTCTTGAAAGGGGTCTATCCACAGTTGATGAAGACATCTTGCCTCGCATCTGGACCTTGATATTTGCCCTTCAGCAACGCCAGGTGCGACTTTCCTTTGCATTTGCATTAGGTCACTGTGATATCCTTCGCAATGAAGCTGTAGATCGGTTGGTAAGGAGCGCCATGTCTCCAGATCCCTCTCGTCGCGCCAGGATCACGGACATGGTCACCCGTTTGAAGCGCCGAGCAGACGTTCCCCGTAATCATGTGCAGCACTTCGCCACCCTCCGCCAGCAGCTCCTCCAACACAACTACCCTACCCCAAAGAAGGGGGCGGAACTCACACGATGACAGAAGAAGATCCTGGCTCAGTTTCACACCGGTACGTGTGCCCAGTTCGGATTTCTTCACCGTTGCATCACTGGGATCTCGGACATGCAATCTCGATTGTGTCGAGCTATCCAGACTACAACCGCAGATACGGAGAGCCCCCTGCCTGAACTTCCTCTACCGGAACGACCACCGTCGAGACCTCCGCAGCCCTCCTTCGCTTCGCAACACAGGCCTCTGGACCAGTCCTATGTCCAGTGTGTTCTGCCCTATCCATAAACAGAAGCCGCCTCGGCAGACACTTGGTATCTAGTCACGTCACCCCCTACGATACACTTGATGCCGACTTTTCCCTGGCCCTGCATGGGGCTCCACAAGATGGAATCTATCAGTGCCCACTTAACCCATTCGCCACGGACTCGTATGAGTGGTTAGTAAGGCGGTACCTGTTTGTCCACGGCCCCCCCCCCCACCACTCCCACTCCGGTTCGCGGGGTTCGAGTCGTCGCTAGAGAACCCTGTCCACATTGTCATCAATTATTTGCTATCATGCACCTCTCCCGCCACATCCAAGCAAAACATAGGGAACCGCCACCAGACTTTTCAACCCGCTCAGTAGGGGTCAGGTCAGAGCCTCCAAGGCAACGACGCCGCCCCGACACGGGACCAAAGATTTATGTTTGGGTCCAGTGTGACCACGCCCCTCCCGCCGTTCCGGGCCTTGTTTATCACATACAAACAAACCATTCCACAGTGCGTCATGCCCTTGTAACACACGATCGAAGAGTAAGAAGAACTATTCCAATAAATCCCAAGTTGATTCTATGTGGCATGTGCCCTGCCTCATTTATGCGTCCGGATAGTCTTCGAACGGCACAAGGTACGTCAACACAACGCGAATAACCCGTAAGTCGCAGAAGAGTCGTCCAGACTCAGCTGCGAGGAGCCCCCGGCGCATCTGTGGTCATGCCCTGGCCTTGCTGATCCCCGGCGAAGACATGGTATTCCTGAGGGGTTTCCTAAGTAGTTGGCTCCAAATCCTCAGCTTGCTAACTTTCTCTCGGAGCCTCTTAGGCACGTTCAAGGTCCGCCATCCTCATCAGCTAGCACGCATAGATCTCCGCGTTCTGACACTCCTGACGGTTATGACCCACCTGTAGCTCCGGCTCTCCAACTAATTTATCTTCTTCTTTTTTGTCTCGCCGAGATTTGCCGGATAGAAGGCGTCGCAGAGAAGAGGTGGGGGAGGATTTGAATCCCTTTGCTCGGCACATTATGCGCTATCAAGGTGGATGGTTTGAGCCCATCGATCAGAATTATGCCGTAAGGTCTAAAGGAACAACTGTTTGATGGGAATTAAAGCATGGGTGCGTGGGACAAAACCCGCTCTGGAGGGCTTCGCACAGGGGGGGCTTTTCTTTCTCTGTTTGGGGGGGGGGGCCGGGGTGTGTGCCGTTCCCCGTCCTGGTCTCGACTGGCGCTCCGCGCCAGGCTTTCCGTGGGGTGGGCAGTATTGCTAGGTGTCGTCGTCTTCCACCATGGGTTCCGGCTCGTCTTTTTTTCGGCAATCTTAAGTTCCATCCCTTTTCTCGATAGGGGGCTGGGGTGAATTGTGGCGTCTTTCCGATGGGTTTGGCGGGGTTCCGGCGGCCCTCCGGCCGTCTCGTCTTTGTTTGGGGGTCGGGGGTCCCGTGGGGCGGCGGTTCCTGGTGGTGGCTCTCACTTTACGCCATGCGGGGGGGGGAGGGGGGCGATCGCGCATTTGTTTTCTCAGCGCACTTATCTACATGCTAAAGCGACAGTACAAGCAGGTGCAGCTGTCACTCATAGCGACGGGAACGCGAGATAGTCTTCGGGCGGAACATTACCCGTTAGAAACGCATTCACGACGTGGCCCTCAGTTGGCGCTGGGGAGATCGGATTTTCCTGCGTTCTGGCCTCCAGAAAACGGTTCTCCAGAGGTTGCAAGAAATAATTCTGCAACACGCCGCGCGAGGGCGTACAAGAATATTCCTCGCACTGGTTATCAAGGAACAACCGGTATGAACAGTTTTCACAAGGCAGTCATAATTGGCCTGAGTGGATAACAAATTAGACAGATATAATTGTTGAGACGGAAATCTCTGGCGTTGAAAAAGCGAAAATGTTGCGCATCAATTGTAAATGCTGATCTGCAAAAAATACTTCTCCTTTTACAGCTTTTATTACCTCCCTCCCTCCTTTTCCTTTACATTTTTGTGGCTGCAGCGACCTTCTTGTAAGTAGTGGTTTAACATATTTGTAGGTGGCGGCGAATCAGCAGCAATGAGTCACCTTCCCGCAAAGTATCTGCAATGCATTGTGTTGCCAGTCAATAGAGCTGTGCAGCTAACACTCACGAATTTTTCGCATGCTGCCGTTTGTGAGGCTCTTTCGAATATTACAGGAACACGAAGCGATACTTTTCATTTATATAGCCGAGAAGGGGGTACTCTGGTTCCTTTGAATGATGCCCTAAGCAGTTATAGTCGAATTTACGCGCTTGTGCGGTGCCGCGGAGGTGGCAAAGGAGGCTTTCGCAAGCAGCTCGAGAAAAAAGGCCGTGAGTTCGCACGTGCCAAAATGAAAGAAAAACGCAACAGCGTTAAAACTGAAAAGACAGTGCATCCTTTAGCAGTGAATGAAAAGCAAACGATAAAAATTGCTACTGCCCACATAATAAAAAGTGACTCAGGTGCGGTTCGCGCACTGGTAAAGCAAGGTTTGGCTTTCGTTATGGATTCGTTTTCCATGAAAAGCAGCACACAATTCTCTGCTTGACAAAAAATCAATAATACAACCAGTATTCTGAGGAAGAGATGTTGCTCTAAGGGGAAAAAAGAATTTTCTTTGAACTTTGCTCTGCTTGGCGATCGATATTGCTGACAAATCTCTGAACAATTATGAAGAAAGGTTATTATGGTCTTCATGCGTAGAATTATTGAGTTTTGTGTTTTTCTGCTCACAAGAAAGGAGAAATAATTCAACCTATGCATTTATCACCGGGTATCCGTGAGCTTCCTAATCGCGTCGTCACTCTATTCCTTTTGAACCTGTTTTAAATTATTGAAAGCTGTTCACTGTATTATGCTGCAATGCCCATTAGTAGGAAGTGGATTGAAAATTGTCCTGATCAGACCAGAAAGCGCCTTGATTCTGTGAAGAAAAACAGATTTTCAATTAGGTCACAAAATGATCCAACAAAGTTTTTGGTCAGCGGTATTGACGGAAAAAAATGGCGCTGTAGTTTCGGCAGTTCTCACTCGTGCTCATGCTCAAAGTCACAGCCGTGTGTACATATTCTTGCTGTATTCATTTTTTTCTTCAAAGTGAGTGAGAGTGATCCGATTATATGGCAGTCAGGTATCAGTGAATTGGAGTTGAGTGAAATTGTGACTAAAAAAGAAAATAGCGATATCTGTTGCTTTTGCCGTGAGCTCAAAAATGACACACATCATTGCACAAAATGTGGTGCTCATTTTCATCTTCTCTGCCTACGCTTGATGGTCATGGCAGGCAGAAGCAAAAGCGGAATGTGTCCAAAATGTGACGGAGCCCTCTCTGTCGCACCACAGGATAGAGCAATCAAATGCAGCAACTGCACAGCAATCTGTCAAGAAGAGTACTATAATTGTCTCCTGTGCGAGAGGTACCAGCTTTGTGAGCGGTGCTACCGTTCATCAACACCCCATCCTGCTCACCCATTTGGTCGTAGAAACTTTGCCATTGCGGCAACTTCCAGTTCGAGTGGACAGGAGGATGTTGGCGACCTACAGTTCCGCGAAATCAACCCAGAGGACTACGAAACGCTTTTATCATTGGATAGCGTGGAACGAAAAGTTCTAACCCCAAAGGAGTGTGAAAGGCTTGTGGTGGAATTGTTCAGCGAACATCAGAGACTGAACCATGACTGTCCAATTTGTCTCTTGAGCTTTCAGTCATCAGATAAATGTGTCGTGCTCCCGTGCGGTCATTCCATGCACCAAGCTTGTGGACGCTCATGGCTTACCAAATACAGTGATGTCTGCCCAATTGATCATGCCCGTATTAAGCAGTGACACGATTAGCTAAACTGCTGAAGCTTAATGAAGCAACAAATTTTTCATCCTACTCCACCACCTAAGTAAATGGCAGTAGATTTTGACACGTTCCCGCACATCGAAATACAAAATACCTCTTCGACAACGGTGGTCCGGAGCTTCTAAGTTCAGAGTACTGTAAGAAAACGGCTAATCTTGTTTTTTCGCTGTAATTAGTCATTTTTTCTCTCGCCCCTTTTTTGGTGATGCGGCAAATAACCTTTACATGTTCAGTCCCACTTATACGCAACCGCGCACAAAATGAAGAACTCTTTGTCACTGCCAATACATATTTATACGGTACGCTTTCGAATTAGTCACGGTCCCCTTTGGATGCATCTTCGCACGACTAATGAGTTTTTTTATATTACCACGTGTAGAATGTCATAATACCCTTCATGAAGTTGTACATACTCCATGAGGCGCTGAAGGTGATGGACGAATCCAGCGTTAAAAAATATCTCCTGCTGGGCTTTCTTCAAAAACGCCGTATATATATATATTATGAGGTATTATGTTGGGATGATGTGACAGTTTTTTGTTAAAAAGCTGCCCGAGTCCCGTCTGCGGTTGCATCTGGTAGTGCAAGCAGTCAATTTTCCTTTCGATATGCACCAGCGCTTTCATCCTGCTACTAACAACCGTAAATTAGCTCCTTTGCCACCATGACGCGTCTGCTGTGTCTTATTTGTGGAGGCCTCCTTTGCCTTCGACGACATGTTCCACTCCCCGAGTAAGAACACCATCGATTTCAGCCTCCCACTCTGAAGTCAAGGATTCAGATGGAGATTTGCGAAAATCTGCGCGTCGAGAACTAATGAGGACATGCCTGTTGCAAAGTGTTTTGTTTTTAATTCTAAAACTTCCTTCCGACTCTTCTTTGCTTTCGTTCGCAACACCTGGTGACTAATACTATGCTCACATACATCAGTACCTTTGACAACAGCCAAAAGGAAAGAAGCCACCGATGCGCCGCATCTCAACCGCAGCTGTGAACGCCCAGCGCGTTCGTTCGATTTGTGGGGTAGCACCTATCATGTACTTCCCTCCCGCACCTTCGACCTCCGCATCTAAGGAGGAGCAAATCAAGAAGAATACCAAAATCGCGATTGAGATGATAAAGAGGTTCAAGGGTGAGGTGCCTGCACCGTACACTCGCAAGCACACAGCCACCGTAGAGCAGCTCGAGAAGGAAATTGAGTCGCTCCTCGGAGGAGCACAGAAAATGCGCAAGGCTGTCACTGAGGATCAGCCCATGGACAAATTGACGCTCATGGAGCGCTGCCTCCGCCACGCTCTCTGGTCGTACCACAAAGATGAGGACAAGTGCGATTTCCAGCAGATCGCTAAGTGGGTGGTATACACCCCCGAGGATGAGGTGAAGCTATCCATCATGAGGCGTCAGTCTGAGGCGAAGTCCAAGCTTGCTGCTTTCCGTGCCAAACGTGCTGAGCAAGGGTTGCCTGATGCACCTGTGCCGCAGATCCACTGGGAGGAGGAGTACAGCAACGTTATCGACCGTGAGCTGGTGAACGAGAAGCGTTTCCGTTATGATACGATTGCTTCTAACACCATCGAGCGCGATGCGGCACAAATTGACGCTGTCCTCCAGCAGTACCGGAAACCCATTCAGGACAAACGTCTCGATGACCTCGTGGAGCTGCTGGAGCGTTTCAAGCCCGTCCTCGCTCGCGAGGCGATAATGCAGCGTCTTACTATTAAGCACCTGGAGGGCCAGCTAGGTGTGTGGCGTTACATGGACTGGTGTCCAGAAGTGCGCGATCGAGCCGAGTTGGAGGTGGACATTTCTGGCTTTCAGTGGTGGTCCACTCATGAGGAGCGCCGCCTCCTGCCGGTTCGCCTGCGCTCTGTCAACGAGGTGCGTGAAATAATGGCGAAGACCCAGTCTGCGAAAGCTGCTGAGGCGTCGGTGCACAGTCCCAAGTCCTCTCAATCTGGAGGCGATGGGGATCGTGAGCGTCTTCTCAAAGAGGTGCTAGCGCTGCAGGCGCGCATACATCAACGCGAAGAGGCTCCAACAGAAAAGAAAGCAGCTGCTCACTAGACAACTTTTTTTTCCACATCTTGATCGCCTCGAAGCCATCCGTGTAATGGCGATCGGACAAAGATGTAGCGCTTAGCGTTGGGGAGACACTCTTCGTCTTATCGTAATACACTGGGTACATACAAGTATTGACACAAGGAAGTCTGACAGAATTCGGCTTCCTACCTCACTTCTCAGCGGGGCATTTTTGCAGTTTCTCGATGGTGCTCCCAGGGCGGGACGTCCTTTGCGCTTGTCACCACACGTCACACCACGTCGTTTCAACAGTGGCCACCTGAGGCGGGGGGGGGGGCGGAAAGGGAAGGGAGAAGAAAGGAAAGGAGAGGAATTGAGGCGCAGCAACAGATTCCCTGTCGCCTCCGACTTGGTTCTTTTTTTTTTTGGTAGCCTAGTACATTTGATCGCCTTTCAACAGGAAACGGACGCTCACGTTAGTAGTTGGTAAGAATACACAACCAAAAATTTTCCATGAGGCATGCCTTCTTTACGAAGCATGAATGTGCCAGCGGTGGTGTGGATGTGTGGAGCACCTCGAACGCTGCTTGAAATGCCGGTGGGGCGCACCCTTTCTTATCCTTCACGGATTTCGGCAGCGAACTCATCGTTCAGGAGGTTGTGCTTCTGCCAGGGGTTTCAAGATGGGCAGGGTGGCACACACCCCATTCTTCTGCGATGTCTTTTCATCTTCTCAACGCAACGCTTCTGCCCAAACTACGCAGACAACGATAGCGCACCCTAGTTTCCTTTCTGTCGCCCTGCTCCTTCTTTTATTCATGATGTATTTGTATGTGAATCATTTACTTTCGCCCTGCCTGACGCATTTTCGGCAATTTCTCTGCTTTCTCTGTCGTAGATCTTCAGCGCGCGAGTCACCAGTGACACTTCCACATCTTCCAGCTCTTGCACATAACGTAAAAGAAGGTGAAGGCCATATTATTAACAAACGCTTGTGAGGGAGAGGATAAAAAAAAAGGAACGAGGAGGGGAGACGACAAGGTGAAGTGCTTAAGGGGTGTTTTTTTTTATAGGTAATTCCGCAGTGCACTGCCGCACCTTTGGTCAGCAAATGGACGCGACTGAGCTAAAAAACAAAGGAAATGAGGAGTTTTCCGCCGGCAGGTACGCGGAGGCGGTGAGCTTTTTTTCTAAGGCCATTCAATTGGACGGGCAAAACAATGTCCTTTACAGCAACCGTAGCGCGTGCCATGCTGCGATGCACAAGTACATGGAAGCTTTAGACGATGCAGACAAATGCGTTGCATTGAAACCGGATTGGGCGAAGGGGTACGTGCGCCGCGGTGCCGCATTGCATGGTATGCGCCGCTATGATGATGCTATTAATGCGTACGAAAAGGGCCTTACGGTCGATCCGACCAACAGCAGCTGCACGCAGGGTGTGCAGGACGTCCAGGCCGCGAAGGCCCGAGAGGCGCGTGATCCTATCGCCCGCGCTTTCACTCCAGAGGCATTCCGCAAAATTCAGGAGAATCCTAAGTTGTCGCTGCTGATGCTGCAGCCCGATTACGTGAAGATGGTGGACGCCGTCATCCGCGATCCCTCACAGGGTCGATTGTATTTGGAGGATCAGCGATTTGGTGTGACGCTCATGTATTTGAGCGGAATGAAGATCCCTGATAACGAGGAAGAGGTGGAGGAAGCGCGTCCAGCTGCGAAGACGCAAAATAAAAAGTCAGAGCCCTCAAAGGAGACGAAACCGTTGACGGAAGAGGAACGGGAAGCGCTAGCGTTGAAGGAGGAAGGCAATAAGCTGTACCTCTCCAAGAGGTTCGATGAGGCGCTCGCCAAGTACGAAGCGGCGCAGGCGAAGGATCCGAAGAATACGCTCTACATTCTGAACGCCACGGCTGTCTTCTTTGAGCAGGGAGACTACGATAAGTGTATCAGCGCATGTGAACGTGGCATTGAACACGGACGCGAAAACCACTGCGACTTCACGACCATCGTGAAGCTCATGACCCGCCAGGCGTTCTGTCTGCAGAAGCAGAAGAAGTACGAGGCCGCTATCGACCTCTACAAGCACGCTCTTGTGGAGTGGCGAAACCCGGACACTCTCAAAAAGTTATCGGAGTGCGAGAAGGAGCACCAAAAAGCGGTGGAGGATGCGTACGTAGATCCTGAGATCGCCAAGCAGAAGAAGGACGAGGGCAATCAATTCTTTAAGGATGACAAGTTCCCTGAGGCAGTCGCCGCATACACAGAGGCCATCAAACGTAACCCGAGCGAGCACACCTCCTACAGCAACCGCGCTGCTGCGTATCTAAAGCTGGGTGCGTATAACGATGCTCTCAAGGACGCCGAGAAGTGCATCGAGATCAAACCCGACTTCGTGAAAGGCTACGCGCGCAAAGGACATGCGTATTTCTGGACGAAGCAGTACAACCGCGCCTTGCAAGCGTACGATGAAGGCCTCAAGGTCGACCCCAATAACGCGGACTGCAAGGACGGGCGGTTTCGAACCATGATGAAAATCCAGGAGATGGCCTCTGGTCAGTCTGCGGACGGTGATGAGGCCGCTCGTCGTGCTATGGACGATCCTGAGATTGCGGCGATCATGCAAGATACCTACATGCAGCTGGTGCTGAAGGAGATGGGGAACGACCCTTCTCGCATCGAGGAGTACATGAAGGATCCGGGAATTGCCGGAAAGATCCGAAAGCTCATTTCTGCCGGTATTATTCGACTTGGATAGTTCAAGGGATGTGTCGCCTGCCTTGCTACCCCTCTTCTCTCTTTCTCTCCTCCCTCGCACTTTCTGGGCGAGGTGGTAGGGAGGGACAAGGCTCGTCTACTGCCCCTCCTTCCCCCTTTCCCTTTCTTTCCTGGAGCGGTGCCACACTGAGAGAGGTGTCATTTCTCTTAGGGGGGGCGGCGGCTGATTTGCGGGCTCGTATTCTTCTTCCCCTCCCCCCCTCCTCCTCGCCTTAAAAAAAATCCTGTTTCCCTGTGCTCATCCCCCCACTTCTCTTTCCTCCTTTTTTTTGCAAAAAGCAAACGGCCGCTCTCCCATTTTTGTGAAGCATGCACAACCCACCGCATGGAAGAGCGTATCCCTATTTGCAATGCTGCAGTATGCCCTAAGACGGAAAGAGAAAGAGAGAAATGAGAAATGAGAAAAAAGTTTACGTTGTTTCTCTCCCAGTTTTTTTTTGAAGGGTAGAAAATGAGAACGGATTGGAGTATCATCGCAGATTCCCCCCCCTCTTATTTCTTTTTTGGATCGCGCTCCCTGAACAAGGCTCTTTCTGCCTCCCCACCTTTTTTCCCTTCTTTTTTTTGCTCATCACATTATGCGACCTCCTCCGTCTACGCTCTTTATCAGTGCCATTCCCTGCCTTAAGGGGGTCACCTCTGGTCGATGTTGGGTCGCGGGGGAGCGCTACGAGGTGGGTGACGCCGGACGAGGAGCGGGTACGGGGACTCGTGCGTGGGTCGAAGACGGAGGTGGAGATGGGGGAGTGCACGGGCTGGAAAGGGGTTAGCGAAAGAGAAGCGCTGACTTGGCACAACGAAGGAGGTTCTGGTCTCACCTTTTTGGTTGTTGCTGCTGCGTCCTTGTTCATTCCCCCCCCCCTTTGTCCACACACGCGCATACACAGGCATACCCGCGTGTAGGGTGGGTATGCCTACCTTCCCCGCTTCTCCACTCTTTCTTCTCTTTTGCTGACAAGACACAACACCGTCTGTCAGTGCGATGGGAGAGGAACCCGTCGCCGTCCCTCTCGAGCGTTGTTCCCCCTTCCTATTCTCGTATCTTGTCCGCCAGCCCAGGTCGTTTTTATTTTTGTGCTTGGAGAGGCCAATAGGGGATCGTGCGAAAAGGGAGGAGGAGGATGTGGTGATGGTGATGAAAGGCGGTTGGGGAGGTGAAGGAGAAAAGGGACACCATTGCCTTCATTCTCCTCCAGTCCTCTTTTTTTTTCTAATTACGGCAGCGTTCCACCTCCGTGACGGCGTCGAGGGGGAGGAGGATAAACACTGCCTATACGAACCAGAAGGAAGACAACGATTCTTCCCATCCTGACTGCAGCAGTCCTGAGGGAGAGCGAAGCCCCCTCTCCCCGAAAAAGAGGAACTAAGAAAATTAAATGCCACTCTTGACGCTGCTGTATTCGAAGAGAAACATGGCGAGGGTCTGATCGTGGTACTGCCTGTTATGGCTTCTACAGGGTGGGCCCTGTCAAGGGGGTCGCGAGGGAGGTAGGGATGGTGTCGTCAGTCGTAGCAACAGGGTTGGGACGGGTTCGTTTCTGTACCATTTTTCTTTATCGTCTTTATGTCTCCTTTTCCAACCAGACTCTCTTCTCTTTTCCCTCCCTCTCCCTCCCCTCCCCAACGCTCGAGCTTCTGCACAAACTTCTCCACGTCCATTGCCGTAGTGAAGGGGAACCGCATTCCACATCACCACCCCCAGCATTCACAAGAACTACCAAGAGGAATTTTTCTTCGACATTGGTGCTCTCTCGAACCCCGTTCGTGTGTGCGCCATGTCCACCGATCCGCAGCTACGGCTCTCGATGGCCAACGCCAACAACGTGCCAAAGGAGTTTGTCCGGGCCGTGGACCCGCATCTTCTGCCTCCACGAGTGGGCCACAACTGGAACGATCAGGCGTTTCGGGAAAAGCAGGGGAAGCCACAGCAGCTCGAGGCAGAGTTTCGTGGCCTTAGAGTTTTTCCTGCCACGCAGGACAGCACGTTCGCTGCTCCCGCCCCAGATATGTGCCGCACAGCTCAACAGTTGGTAGACGCCTTGCGAACCGCCCCGTTGAACCGAAGTGCTGCAGCCCGCACGGCACGCGTCACCGATGCGCTTCAAGATGTGACATTGGACGACAAGGTACTTCGTTTCTACGCGTTCTTCAACGAGCGTGCGCCCGAGGCAGGTGAGGCCACCTTCTGGCATCGCAAGGTGGTGATTAGCTTCTTCCCGGTGGACGATACGGTTCTGATAGAGGAGCCGCGCATCGTGAACAGTGGCCTTGACGGGGGCGTATTTCTGAAGCGACAGAAGGTGGTGGCCGATCCTCGCCAACGAGAGATGTTTCCTCAAGATGAGTTCGTCACACTCAACTTCTTCAACGTCGGCGATTCCGTCCGGCTCAACGCCATCGATTTTTTCCTTTACGACTGCGACGAATTCACTCGAGCGTTCATGACATCCCTCGGCATCGAGGTGGGCGCCGCGGTCGAATGCCCTGACGACCTTTTCATGTCTGATTATGGGCGCTATCAGGAGCGTCTTCTGTCCGGCAAGTTCGGCTTACTAACCCAGGACTACAGCGGTGATGAGGTGGAGCGGTCCGTCCGCTTCATTCGCGATGGGGGGAAAATGCTGCGCTTCTATGGTGTGTTAGACGAGCGTGAGACCATCCCCGGCGGGATGGTGCGCATGCTCGAAGTGATGCTGTTTGTGGAAGATAACTCCATCGCCATCTTGCAGCGGCAGAGCAACGCGGAGGGGTGTAGGGGGCTGTACTTGTCACGGTGCTGGCTGCCGAAGAGCGGCTCGATCGCCAAGGCGAACGAACTGACGTTCATGCACCGTGTGAACGGGCAGCGGGAGCCGGACATGGGCGGGCCCGATGCGTACTACCGTGACGTGGACCTCAAGGTGGGCATGTCCCTCCAAATGTTTGGCCGCTCTGTGCTGCTGTACGACTGCGACGATTACACACGGGAGTTTTACATGGAACGGTACGGGATTGCATTGCCACCGCCGGTAGACATCTCCCGCTACGTGCAAGGCGACGTGCGGAGCACGGTGCTCGGCACAGCGCCACCGGCGCAGACAGTTGCGGGTGGTCGTACCAGAGCTGTGAAGTCCTCGCTACCCCAAGCGGCGACGGTGGGTGGCGTAGACACCGGGTCCCTCGGCGCCTCCTCCGCTAGTCCGGCTCCTCCAGCGGAGAAGACACCGGCCGACACTCTTCGCTTCCGTGCTGAGCTGATCCACCCTGCGAACCACGATGACGAGCAGCGCCGCTTCACTGTCACGTACTACACCGACACGATGGAGTTTATGGTGTACGAGAGCGCTTTTCCCTCTGCCGGTATCCACGGTGGCTGTGTGTGGAAGCGCCGGAAGGTGATGAAGCTGCCTCCCAAGCCGGGGCCGCGGAACGCGCCGACGCCAACGGTCACCCCTGGTGAGCTGCCGTATTACACCTTGAGCGATCTGGGCGAAGGGAAGGAGCTCATCATCAATGGCCTTCACTTGCGCTTGTATCGCATGGACACGCATACCGCTACGTTCTACGCCCGTAGTACAGGCACCATCCCAGAGGACGCCGCGGGTGGCTCAAACATGGTGACGGATGCTACTGGAGCGCTGGTGACGGTGGACCACCTCGTCGCGGAACTTCGCGGCTACCTCCAATCACGCTACGGCTCTGGGGTGGCTTCCTTTCTCGCGCTTGACCGCGACCGTGACGGCATCGTGAGTGTTCCCGAGTTTACGTCGACGATGAAGGCGTTCCAAATCACGGAGGACAAGGCGGCGGCGGCGGCGATCTTTGCCCGGATCGCGCCGGCGCGAGACACTGCATACTTCACATCCGTGGATTTGATGAAGTGGATGGATGCGATGAACGAAGAGCACAGAATGAACGCGGTTCGCATCACCAGCATGCCTAGCGGAGGGAAGGACGCCGAGTTGAAAGAGATCGAGCACCGCGCCTTGCTTTCAAAGGTGCTGCGGGAGCTGAAGTCCCGGTTAGATGCTCGATGCTGGAAAGGCGTGGATATGTTTCGTCTCGCTTCCACGATGCCGCGTGCTTACCGCGGCCGCCGGACCAATTTGTATTGCCTCACCAACCCTGACCGTGACGCCGTCATCACCCCTGTGCAGCTTCGCCGCTGCATTGAGGAGATCCTCACGGGCACCCCCACGCCGGCCGAAATGTCGTGCCTGTTGGAGTTCTTTTTTCCCAACTTGCCAAAGGAGGCGTATACCCAGACCAGCGATAGGGGCACCACGTACGCTGTCGATATCAACGAGTTTCAGAAGAAGTATTACGTGATGACAAAGGAAACAATGCTGCCGGATGACGATGCCCCTGCTAAGGCGCCGACGGAGGCAGATGCAGGAACGTCATGAAAAAGGCATGTTCGCACCCCTCCCTGCCGCTTCCGCTTCTCCATCTCCGCTACCGCGAAGGGCGGAGGAAACGGAGGAAGAACTATAAAAAAAAGAAAGGGCCTCTGTGGGATTTGTTCGTCTTGATACACCTGCTTTGTGTCTCTTTTTGTTGTGTTTTTGCGTCCTGACCACCTACCCAACCTCCACGTCCTGACGGAAAGGGAGGTGGTTCTTTCCATGCCTGTCCCTCCTTTGCTTCCTCCCCCCCTTTCCTCCCCACGCGCCCTTCGTAGGGTACCGTACAGTCAGGCGATCTCTCTAGTCGATCGTCTTCCCTTCTCCCGCCGCATGACGGTGCTGAAGGGGTCTTCCTCCTTTCAACAGCTCCGCCCCCACTTTTTGCGTGCCCATGGCTCTCTACTGGTGGCCGGGAAAGGCTCGTCTGCGCCTTGTATTTCTCCTTTCTACCTCTTTTCGGTTGTTATCGGCTTACCCGTGGAGGATCGGAGGAAAGGTCGAGGAATGAAGAAGTTTTGTAACACTAGGTCCAGACCGTTGTGGCAGCTCCGAGGTGGGGAAAGAAGAATAAGAGGGAAATGAGGGTGAGAGAGAGAAGCAAAAGTCGACAGGGTAGTTTCTTTCACCCCTCTGTGATCGCGTCGAAGCTCTCCCTGTCTTCTTTAATTTTCAGTGCATGTCCAGAATAGTCGTCTCTCCTTTCAAGATTGGGGGTTTTCTCTCTCCCCTTCCCAACTGCTCAGGCTCTCATCTCCCCCCCCCTCAACCACTTTTTTGTGTTCCGTTCCTGTACCCTCCTTGCATCGCTCCCTCCTGTTAGGAAAGCGAGGGAGGAAGGGTAGGGGTCCGGTGGGAGAGAGGGGGGGGGGCAAAGAGAGGAGGCCAGGTAAAGATGTAAACTACGAGCTCCTCCTTTAAAAAAAAATGGTTTCCTTATGTGGATGCTCTCCTGAGGCTAGACTCCCCTCTATTCAAATCTCCGTCATGCCCACATGAAACGACCTGCGAAGACTTAGCTTAACGCAGACGCGCGAAGAAATCCACAATTGCTCCCCCTACGAAAGAGCTTGCAGCCGTCTTTTCTTCTTTGTTGAAAGAAAGGGAGGGGGCAGGGGGAACGGAAATGTGTTTCCATGCACGTACCTGAAAAGGCACGAAAAGGAGGCGATGGCGCTGCTCTTCGATAGGGTAAAAGGAGAGGAATGGAGGCGAGCAATAAGCGCAAAAGGCCCTCCCTCCTCCCCGCGAACAACGGGTGTGTGCTCGTGCCGGTGGAAAACTCTTTGACTTCCTTTGTGGGGATATGTGGGCGACGTATACGCCGAGTACGCACTGCTTGTATTAGCTCTCGCGGAGAGCTGGACATGGATATGGAAAGTACTGTTTACCTTCTCTGTTTCGGTTTGGGGTAGCTCTTCGGCTCCATATCAGAATCGCACGGCACCAGCTCGCTCTGCTCCGCCTTTGAAGCACGTCCGTGTTTGGTCTTGCCATCACCGTCCCTCATCATTCTCTCCCGGCAATCTGGGCAGACTTTTTCTTCTCCTTCCGCGGTCTTCTCTTGTCGTCCTCCCCCTTTCCTATCCCTTAACCCTTCCTCAAAAAAAGTATCTATACCTCACCCCCCCTCTCCCGCAAAGAACGAAAGAGTGTTGCGATACGCTTTCGGTACGTTATCATCGTTCTCTCCCTCTCTCGTATCAGATACGACACGACGCAACTCCTACACACACGCATACTCAACAGTGCACTTCCATCAGTATCGTTTGCTCACCAACCCGTACTCCTCTCTCTCCCTTCTCTCTCTTTTCTCTTTGTCGTATATATATATATATATATATATATTGTTCGGAGTGTGTATGGTTGGGTGAGTGGCGCGTCGAGCGACTCACCGCAAGGCTTAACGGGACTCGAAAACAGTAAAAGAAGGGGCACCGAACGACACCAAGCAGACTTGGGGAAGCTCTGCCTGGTTTCTCCTCTCCACCATCACCACGCAGAGGCAAAGGGAAAAGAGGTCCCTCGAAAAGGCACCGGTGAGTGGGACGTGCGCCTTCTTGCCTGCGTTCCTCCTTTTTCAAAATTTTCTCACCTTCGCCGTCCTTCCCTTCTCTTCGAAATGTCTTTTTCTGCCCCTCCCTCTTTTGTAGTTGGGGAGGTGAGGAGCTGATTGAATTCTCATCATTACACACACACACACACACACACAAAACAGTAGGGAAAAGATGTCGTGGGTACCGCTGCGCGATCAGCTGAAGCGAATCGAGAAGGCGTACTTCTATCAGCCGGGGAAGATGACAGAGGTGCACGCCATGAGCGGTACGGTGAGCCCCCATACGGAGAAACGGGAGTACCCTCGCTCTTTTTGCCTCGTCTCGGGGAATGGCAACCGTCCTTTGGCGGAGGCAGTAGCGCTCTTGATGGGCACG
This sequence comes from Borovskyia barvae, assembly GCA_030849085.1. NCBI lineage: Eukaryota > Euglenozoa > Kinetoplastea > Trypanosomatida > Trypanosomatidae > Borovskyia > Borovskyia barvae. Next base: position 17,193 of record JASAOM010000986.1, read on the forward strand.
CATATTCATCACACGTCAGTTACGCAGTACCTGAACGGTGAGGTGAACGTGCGTATCAACGAGAGTGTCTTGGGCGCTGATGTGTACATTATTCAGAGCACCACCGGAAACGAGATCGTAGATATTAATACTTCGCTCATGGAACTTCTTCTACTGATTCGCAAAATGCGCCTGAGCAATGCGAAGAGTATCACTGTGATCGCCCCCTTCTTTGGCTACGCGCGTCAGGATCGTAAGACGGATTTGCGGGGCCCTGTCTCCGCCTCCGCGGTGGCTCGCATGATCGTGACGATGGGTGTTGACCGACTTGCCTCCCTAGACCTGCATTCTAACCAAATCCAGGGGTTCTTCGACAACGTCCCGGTCGACAACTTACTCATGGCGCACGAGTTCGCCCGGTACCTGCGCGATCAGCCGTGGTTTAAGGTAGAGCAGATGGTTGTGGTGTCACCAGATGCCGGTGGGGTGGAGCGTGCTAAGCAGTTGGCGGACATCCTGCACGTGGGCCGTATTGTGACGATCGTCAAGCGGCGTATCGCAGCCGGCAAGGTAGACACGATGCAGACCGTCGGCGAGGTAACCGGATTCACCTGCGTCATCGTAGACGACATGATTGACACGGGTGGCACGCTCGTCAAGGCATGTGAGCTGCTGAAGGATCTCGGGGCTGTGCGGGTGACTGCGTGCTGCACGCACGGCATTATGACCAACCCCTGCTCGGACCGTATCAACAAATGTGATGCTCTGCAGGAGCTGGTCGTGTCCGACTCGATCCCACAAGAGGAGCATCAGAAGGTGACCCCCAAGTTGAAGGTGCTCACGATCGCTCCTCTTATCGCCACCGTTGTGGACAAGTACCTGCACGAGGAGAGCGTTAGCTCACTCTTCCCCACATCCCTAAAAGAATAACTAATCTACATAAAACATCAACTGTCAAGAGAGCAGGGAGTGTGTGTGTGTGTGTGTATAGCGGTTGCTGCAGCAGCGCTCTGAGAAACCAGGAAGAGCAAGAAATGGGCCGTTACAAAGGGGGGGGGAAGAAGGGAAGAAGCAGTTGAGGGATGATCGTATTTGAGAGGGGCGATGTGTGTGCGTGCGTGTGTGTGGAAAGTGTTGTTCAAGAGCGCTCATACGGTGCGGCCCATCCTTTCTTACCCCGACTCTCTTTTGCCCTTCTTCTTGTTTGCTTTCTGCAAAAGGAAAACGATTGTGGTAGGATGGGGAGAGTGCTTTGTTGTGTGACTGTGGCTGCATGACATAACCGTGGTTGTGCTACATGTACGTGTGTGTATGTGTATGTGTGTGTATGTGTGTGTGTCTTTCTGCTGATAGGTATTTTGAGCCTTCCCCTCTTCCCCCTTCTCTCTCTCTCCTTTTCCTTCTTCGAGGGTTCGTCGTAGTGTCATCGCTTCACTGCCGCACGAACAGAGGCATGAAGGGGAGAGCGGGAGGAGGAGGGGAAAGAACAGAAGGGAGATGGAGACGGCGCGACGGGGGCCATGAAAGCGAGGGGAGAAGTTGCGTGGCTGGTGAGGAGGAAAAGGGTGGGTGGGTTCATGGGGAGGGGGGGGGAGGGAAGGGAGGGAGGGAGGGAGGGAGGAGGAAGCACGAGGAGATCCTCGGCATCTTTACAGCCTTCCCGAATCCCCCCTCTTCCCCCTTTTTTTTCTCCTTTCACCTCCCTGCCCTGCCCGCTCTCTTCTCTCTCTTTTTTTTTTACTCTTGGCTACGTCGTCACTCGCACACTTCCCAGTGGGAATCGCTCGACGGTTGTGCTACGCCACGGGCAACAAGAGGAGAAAGAATTGAGCGAGAGGAATGGGGGGGGGGGAGGAAGGGAGGGGGAAGATGTTTTGCGTTGCCACCATACCGCTCATCTTTTCTGTTGTATTTCCCTGTCGTCGGTCGCACCGGCTTATATATATATATATATTTTACTATTTCTCTCTCTTCATCGCGCTCTCCCCCCATTCGATACCCCCCCCCCCCCCGCTTCTTCCCTTTGAAGACAACAACAAGAATAGTTCTCCCACCTCGCTTTCTTTTCTCTCTGCCTCTCTGCAGGTGCGTGTCGTGAGAGAGAAAGAGAAGCAGAGGGGGCTGCGGAGGATGGAGAGGGATGTGGCGTGTGGGAGAGGGCGAGGAGTCGGGGTTTCGGCCGCACATAACGTGAGTCCGCCCCTCCCGCTCCTGACACGTCTTCCCTCTGATAGTCGTCGTGGGCGGACACCCTTATCAAAGCCTGTTAGGGGAGGAAGAGGAGGAGGGACAGGAGGGATGCCTCGCGCTTTTTTTTGATTACGGTTCTGCTCTCGCGCTGTTTGGTTCCTCTTCCCCCTCCTCCCCTTCTCCTGAGGTTTTTGTGCCGCACGGGAGGGAGGGAGGGCAGAGCATCTCTCGCTCTTTTCCTTCTTCCTCTCCTCATAGGTGCTACGAGGAACAAAACAAACAAAAAACAGAAGTCTCTCTTTCTTTCGCCCTCCCTTTCCCTACCCCAGGACTCTTACCCTTATCGCATCCCGAAGAAAGTGAGCATTCTTACAGTCTCTTCACGGTGCACTTTCGTTTTCAATTATGTTGAAGAAGAGGGACAGATAAAGAGAAGTGGGGACGCTTCGTGCCCTCCCGATCTATTCTGATTTTCACTTCGAGAAGGGATGCTTCTTCCCCCTTTCTGTATAGAAAATCCCATACCTTCGCGTGTATTTGTCTCTCTTTTCTACAGCGCGACTTCTTCTCCCTTGTTTCCCCATTTTCCGCATACCTCTCCCCTACCTATCTATACAGGTATATCCCGCTCACAACATAGAAACGATACCGGGGCTACCTCCCTTCCCTCCCTTCCCTCCCTTCCCCCCTCTCCTTTCGCAGCTTCGCTCTTGCTTTCTCTTCCGAGGAGCTGTCCGGCGAATTTCACGAGCCCCCGTTTGTTAGAGTTGCACCCATAGATTCAGTTACGCATATGCTTCGGTCTCATTTTCGTGCCGTCAGCTACACGTCCCTGTCACACGCACGCAGCTGCCTCTTCACGCTAGTGTATTCATCCCCCTATTTTTTCTTTCTTTCTTTCTTGCCCGCCAACTACTTTCGCTTTCGAGTTTTCTTTTTTCCCCTCCCCCAACCCACATCTAGGACCCTCTGCTTACGTTGCTGCATCAGGCAACCTGCTTGCTCCGTTCAACCCCACCGCCTCTCCGCTCCCTCGCCTCTCACTCAGAGAAACAACGTTTCACTTTCTTATTCGTTTCCTCTTCCTCCTTTCGTTTTTGTTGCCCCCCTTTTTTGTAAAGTCTCCTCTCCTCTAGGCCCGCCCCCCCCGTCCCCCCTCTCTCTCCTGGTTTATCTCTTTTACCCTCCAAATGACGTCGCTCGTACTCAGAGAGATCGGTACGAGCTCACACAGGGATGAAGCCGTGCTAGAACTTTTTGCAGCCTCTCGTAATCGTGTGGTGCGCGTGGCTGCCTCCCCTCTCTTGCCAGACGAAGTTGCGGTTACCACAGCAAATGGCTTTGTGGAGTTGATTCAGACGGGCACGGGGGAGTTCCGTCTGTTCCTCACGCACCTGGACCACATCCCTCTCGATGCTTCGCTGCGGTGCTTCGCGCTCGTGCCCAGTCTCTACGCCGCGTCCTTCCCCCATCAGCATCACCTGCTCTACTCTCTCTCCTACTCGAATGAGCTGCTCATGGGCAACGTGGAGACGGGCGTCGTGCGGGTGCTGACAACGTGTCAGAGCCGGCCCAGCGCGGTGGAGTGTGACGGGGACTACGTGGCGTGTGGGGAGGGCAACGGCGGGGTGTCGCTGTGGCGTGCTGGTGCCGAGGGGAGAGACTCGGCCATCTCCGGCAATTCCGCCGCGGCTGCCTCGCCGTCGCTGCTGTGGCAGGCCCCCCTTTTCGACAGCACGGTGACGTGTTTGCGCCTTTGCCGGGACCAGCTCGTGTGCTGCGCCGCAGACTACCGTTGTGTGGTGGTGTCGGTGGAGTCTGGATCGATTCGAGCCTCCCTGCCACTGGAACTCGACAGCGTCGTCGCGGCGTTTCCCCTGACGGGGTATGCGAGGGTTGATCTACCCGACAGTATCGCTGTTTGTCTGGCTTCTCGAATTTCTGTGTTTGCGTCAGCACGTCCCGACGACGTGACCGCAACGCCGCGACTTACGCCTTCAACCTCCCCGACCTCTGAGTGCTGGTCTGAGAAAGATGAGTATGTGGTGGAACCGGAGCAAGTGGCATGTGCTTCATGTCTCGGGACTCACATGGCTCTCGGCACTGCGTCGGGACTGGTGCTACTCTTCTCCTGCGACGCTGCCACATCGACAGTGAGGGAACTGGTGCGCTTCAACGTTGGATATGGCGTGAAGGGTATACAGCTCTTCACAAACGATACGCTGCTCGTGGTGACCTCGGCGGGAGACGTATGGCGGTGGCCCCTTGGCGACTTGCTGCTCTCGGCAGGCGGGGGCTCCGCTGCGACGGCGATAGGGGCCGACGAAGCTGGAGCCACTGAGGGGGAGCCAACTCCGATGACTCAACCGCCACTGCCGCAGCTGCCCGTCGTGCCGGGATCAGTGGGAGCGGCGAGTCCTTCGTTGCTGTCGGACGCCACCACTCCGTGCGATCTACGGGTGCATGCCACACCACACGAGCTGAGTCAAACCCAAGAGGGCGACGCGGAGGACCGCAATCTGCCTGCCCAGGAGACGTCGAGCCTGCGTCACGCCGGAGATCAGAGTGGCGGCGTAGACGTGGAGACCGCGACGACGGCTCCCGACGATGCGGCAGCTGCTACCGCGTGTGTGTCACCATTTCCCGCTGATTGCGGTGCAGTGGCGACCTCTGTTCTTCTGTCCTCTGCATCGGCATCGAGTCGCGCTGAGAGCGTCTCCGCGGAGGAAGACGCAGAGGAGCACGTCAGTCGCGAAGAAGGTCGTGACGCCAAGGGTACCAACGCTGGTGCGTCGCAGTCGGAGCCCTCGACGGTGTTGTGCCTTCCGCCACCGCCGCCTTCGTCGGAGACAGAGCAGATGGAAAAAGGTGGTAAGGGATGGAGGGGAGAGACCGGCTCTGCTCGGCGTCAGAGCACCCGTTCGCCGCCACCGCTGTACGATCCGGAGGACGTCAAGAAGGAGCCGCACCTCGATCGCCCTGCCGTCGAAGAGGTGCTGACAGAGCCGAGGGAGGACGACGAAGGTGAGGACGGCGGTGGTGGCGATTCCTTCGCGGCTGCGTCCCCACCGTCCACCGCTGACACTACCGCCCACTTTGATTCACAGGCGGCAGACGGCGACACGCAAGTGCTGGGAAGGGGGACATCGACGTGGCCGACGGGTGACAACGTGGACGAAAGCAAAAAGGGTGTCGGGTGTGGCGGCCGTAGTGTACGAACCCGACGCGGGAATTCTTTGGGGGGGCATGGTAGCTCTGTGGTAGTTCTTGAGGAGGACGACACATCTGTGGGGAAGGCAGATCGGGAGGGCCGCGCAACAAGGAAGGGCCCCACTACCGACGAGCTGGAGACGGAGTTTGTAGAAGCGATGACGCGGCTACTTGGCCCCGCAGTCCACATCAACGGACTGCGCAAAGGCCCCCGTATGTCTCCTCGCAAGATCGCAGGCGTGCTGGAGAACGAGGTGAATGAAATCACCGCTAGAGCGCAGGACAGTGCAGCACCGCCGCCCATCCTGGGTCCTAACAGCACTCCGTTACTGGAGGAGAAGCGCACCACTATCGAGACGGCAGCCTTTCGCTTCGAGGAGTACCGGCAGGCTCATCGTTTGGAGGTGGATGCGCTGCAATACCAGCACCCCGTGAAGCTTCCATCGTACACCCTAAAAGACCGAGTCTTCCACGACGTCGAGCCGATTGGCTGCATCCGTGACGCCGATGTCGGTGCCGCAGCCGCTACGGCTTCAGAGAGTCACATCGGTCAGGCGAACGTCCACCCAACGGCCAAGGATGAGCTACGGGACGTGACCTACGGCAAGGTGAAATGGACTGTCGATCCCGATATTGCCGAGGAGCGGCGGCGCGGTGGGCCGGAGATGGCGCAGCATCACTGTGACGATCTGCTCTTCACCACACACCATACCAGCACCGCCGCACTCCTGTTTCCAGAGGAGCCACTGCAGCCTAGTACCGCTTGGGAAGAAGTGTTGCTGTTGCCGATGCCGTTGCCACCTGCGTCGCCCGTGTTTTAGGGAGGAGGAAAGTGGAGTCCTTAGCGCCATACACTGTTCTTCTCTTTTTTGGTAGGGCTTTGGTGAGGCCGAGAACGTACTTGGATCGGACGCCTAGCGACGATACCTCTCTTCTTCACTCCTCAAACTGGGGGGGGGGGAGGGAGAGAGGGGAGGGAAGGGGCCCATTCTGTCCTTCGCAAGGGGTAAGAAGACTCTCTACACGGCTCCTTTCCCCCCTTCCCGCCTCTTTCTCTCTCTCTCCCCTTTCTCTTCGTTTTCTTCTCGCCCACTTCTCCGTCGTTGTAGGGCTGCGTTTGTGTAGGGTGTCATGCAGAGGGGATAGAGGGGGAGAACGAGAGATGCTGTATTGTGTGGCGTTTTCCTCTTTTTTTCCAAACGATTAGAGAGGCCCCCCCCTCCCCTCCGTACAGCCCAACGAGGGGAGTGGGAGAGGCGACTGACAGAGAAGAATGGGATGGAGGAACAAATCCTTCGGCATGCCGTGGGGAAACGGAGGGGGGGGGGAAGAGGAAGGTCGAAGGAGACGCTGTGCGGGAGACGAGGCGTCCGTGTTGAAGCGTCACCTTTTTTGTTTTCATAGGGTGGTCTCATCATATATATATTCATACAAAAGGGTCTGTGTGTGTGCGTGTGTGCGGAGGGAAGAGAGGGGGGAGGAGGGGCAAAAGCACTTGCGGCGAACGCATCCGGTGACACCCGCCCCCTTATGCCGTCTTACGTTTCTTCATTCCGTCCTTCCTCCTCCTTCTTTCACATGCCTTTCCCCCAACCGTCTCCGTATAAAAATTCGTCGCTGCCGAACTCTTGGGGGGTGTTGTTGTTGGGCTACCTCAACTTGCTGAGAGATCGCATTGGTCGGGGGCCTGGAGCTGGGGGGGGGGGAGGGGGTGGGGAACGTGGCTTGAGAACTGCCGTTTTTTGAAGTTGCGTCCCCCCCCTTCTCCAGGGTCCCGCCCACCTCCCCATGAATCAAATCGATGCGGAAAAGGAATAAGGAGAAGGAGAAAACTGTAGCACAATCGCAGACACCCGTTTTTCCTCAAACGCATACGCTACGTTTTGTGAAGAGGACATTGAGTGCACCCGTACCGATGCGTCGACGGTGTGGGTGTGTACGTACGTCCAGTGGGAAGGCGTCTCACTCTGATGCAACCGCTAGAGAGGCCTGAACCCCATTCTGAAGGTCTACGCGCATACCTTCGATCACCTTGACTCTCTCTTCTTTCCTCCCTCCGCTCCCTCGCTTCGTTTTCTCCACACTACCTGGCCCCTTCTTCTTCCTCGATTCTTTCGGAGAGCCCTTTTCCCCCTGTTGACCGATGCGAGATCGGCATCACGGCGAGAAGAAAGACGCGGCAGCAGAGAATTCCCAAAGCGGAAGCAGCATACGCGTATATATACACACACGGGAAGGGGGGGGGGGTGAGAAGAAGAAAAGGTAGGGCGTCCGCTCCGGGCGACAACTCGTGAGCTCCGCCTGCCTCCCTCTTCCATCGGAGAACGCGTGAAAGCTGGGAAGGCGTGCCCCCCCCCCCCCACCACCAAAAAACAAAAAGATTTGCTCCTTCCCATCTTCGCTCTCCACCACTCCCGCTGTTTCCCCTCGCATCGCCATTTTTTTTGCCTTTGTTGTCTCTTCCAGTAACGCCTCGCTCTGCCCCCCCTTCCCCTATTAGGCAGATGAGTCGCTACACGGAACTCGAACCCACCATCGATGGGGCCTTCCGTCAACGTGGGGAAGAGGTGGTGGCCCACGAGACCGTCTCTGAAATCAGCAGCAAGAAGAAGGCATCCACACCGCGGCTCCTCATTCTATCGTGCCCTCTCGGCGGCCGTAGTGGGGCCACGTTTAGCATCGTCACTATGAGCCCTGGCAGGCAGCAGAATATAAAGTTTAAATCCACCTTCGCGGTGGATCGCCTAGTGGACATCTCCAATGAGGGGACGTTCGATGCGACCTTTAACTTTGGTGCGAGTGGCCTCCTCTCTGTGAGCTTCGAGTCCCATATTCAGAGGGAGATGTTTATTGCAGCGGCTCGTCGTCTCCGCACGACATCGTCGGCAGCCTCGGGTGCGCGGGGTGGTTTTACCGATAACCCTCTCGGTGCTATTCGCGGGGTGCTCACGGAAGCTGTAGGCGCGCAAGTAGAGGCTGACGCCGCCGCACGCGTCCGTAAGCTGCGCCAGGATAAACGACGTGTCTTCAGCACCGAGGAGGAAAAGCATCTGTTGCGTCACATGGGTCATGGCGGAGCCGGCTTCGACGATATCAAGCAGTTTCAGGAGGTGCTGCTTCGACAGCAGAAAAGTTCGGAGCTTCGGTCACTGGACTTGCTGGCCACCTCCGAGGCAGCCTGGACGGAGGCGCAGCAGCAGGTGCAGGACCTCATGCAGGAGGTGGAGGATGTGGAGCAGCGCATTGAAGAATATTCGTCTCACTTATTGTCCAAGAAGGGGGTGATTCAGCAGGTGGAGCATGACAACAACACCCTGCAGCGCCGCCAGCAGAATTTAGAATCTCTCTACATCATGATGTCCAACCTGCGGGATCAGCTCCGACTGGTACCCGCGACGGTGGCGCTGCTGAACCGCCTGCGCGCCGTTCCAGCGGACGGACTCGTCGCCTTTTTCTCCGAGGGAGGAAATGCGGCCCAGCTGTCGGTGGCCATGCGGCAAATGCAGGACGTTCTCCACAACCCCAGGCTGGACAGCGATTTTCCCATCGCTGCCGTCGCGGAGCGGAAGATGTTTTTTTTGGAGCAGCGAAAGATGATCGCGCAACGCTCCAAGCTGTACATCATGGCCACTATCGAGTCGTTCGAGGCCAAGTACCTTGCGGATAGGACACGGTACAGTCGTGAAGCCGCGCTGGTGTGGAGGCTGCACGTGGAGTTGGCACAGAAGCTGTTGGAGATTCGAGACATCATCAGCGCCCTCGATCGCATCGATGTGGAGGACTTCAATAACGCCCTTCGAAAGTACCGGTTGTGTATGCAGAAGGTGTACGCGCTGGAGATCACCAGCTTTTTCAAGTGCCTGCGACGGCAGGTCAAGAAGGTCAACACGTGGCGTGGCCCTTTTCTGTTGGGCACTTCTGAGACTCTCAAGGAGGCGATGTCGATGCGGGTGGAGACGGCCCAGGTGGGCGAGACGCCTCGCCCATCCTCTCGTCCCGGTCTTTCATCACCCGCGCTCACCCCTCGCATGATGCGCTTTGAAGACGAATCGGAGAACGGTGGCGGTGGTAATCCGAGAGAGGCGGCGTCAGGCGCCAGCATCAATGGAGAGCATACGCTCCTCACCGTGCAGTTTCCTGCCGCAGCGGATCTCGCTGTGGCTCGCGGCGGCAACGTGCCAGTCTCCCTCGTGGAGCTCTACCAGAACCCCAACACGTTGCGCCGTTTGGATGCCCGTGCCGAGACATCGTCTGTGGTGAGCGGCATCAAGTCGCTGACGCCGACCGGTACTAGCGGTGGGGGTTACGTACGACCAGACTTGGCCTTCGCCATCGCTTTGGAGTCGACCGTGCTGGCCGTGCTGCACGAAGAGTTGATCCTACAGCGGTGCTTCAGTCTCAGCGGAGAGTTGGTGGAGAGTGAAGCCGCAGAACAGGAGGTCGGCGGGGGAAGGGCGGCGACGGCTACGGGGGTCTCCGCCGCCAACGGTGGGGCGTGCTCCCCCGGAGGGTTAGCCGAGGGTGCCCCGTCCGCGGGACGGGCCGGTGGCGCCGCCGATGCAGACTCTCTCGATGCGCAGGGCTGTGCCGACCGCACCCAGACGCAGCGGGACTCCTTGCTGGAGCTCTTTGGCGGCATGGATGCCGACCATCTGGTGCGCATGCTTCAAAGGAATGCGCAGGCCACGACTACCGCGCACTCCCGCACAGGCAGCCGAGACTTCGGCCTCCCGCCGCGTCCGCCTCCAAAGGGGTATGGAGGCGCCGCACGTGGGGATAGCGACTCTTTGTCGTTCCCGCACCGACGCACCCTTAGCGGGGCATCCTCTACTGGGCTTGGACGTGGCACCTCCCTCAGCGGGGGTGAGATCGAGGCAGGGGGGTTGGACCGCGACGCCGACCACGTCTCACGCATGGCGCTCCATCGCAATTTTCTCATTCAAACAATGCGGGACTTGGCCCTTTTTTTTGTGGAGAAGTGCGACCGTATCTACTGCATCCCCGTTCTCTGTATGATACGGGCTTACCGCGGCACCAACACCGCAGCGGCGGAGCCGGCGATGCTGCCGGCGAAGAGTGCCTTCTGTCAGGCGATGTTGGCGGAGGTGGAGTCGGTGATGCTGGGTGGGCGAACACAGTTTGTGGCGGAGCAGACTGAGTCGATCCATCGTTGCCGCAGACGGTACGTCGTTCGACCCACCGCGCTGCTGCATTGTTTCTCCAAGCTGCCAGCGATGTTTCTCCGCTTTGAGGCGGTACACAACGCCTTGGCGGCTGGTGTGTGTGATCGCAGCGAGTACGCGTCGATTGCGCTGAGCCTGGTGGATCAGTCCTTCGATGCACTCGATCAGATCACTAACGTCAAGGCTGTTGGGGAGAACCAGACGGCGGAGCAGCTAAAACTGAACGAACTTATTGCGCAGAAGGTCCATGCCGTGGTGGACGGCGTGGAGGCAGATGTGAACTCGCTCAAGTGGGTGTTCGTTCAGCAGTATCGTCACCAGTCCTTCTTCTGCGCCTTCTACTCTACCATGCCAAGCGACAGTTTTGCGGTGGAACTGCTGGAAGACCACTATGCGTCGGCGAAGGTGAAGCGGGACCGGTACGAGGAGCTTTACCTCACGCGTATCCTCCTCGTCCGTGGCTTCCCCGTGTTTGGTGTCTTTGCGCTTTCTGCCGAGGACTTGTCCATGGTGTACTCCAAAGAGGAGCTACGACACCACAAGGCCCTCTCCACCGACGCAGTCCGGAAGGTCGTAGAGGGACTGGAGAAAGAGATGCGCAGCGGCGTGCGGGCAAGTGCTGCTCGAATGAAGAAGCACTTTCTGCAGGACGTCGATCTCACGGGGCACGAGGCCTCCTTCCACACCACGCTGCTACAGCGTACCTGGCAGCACTTCTCCACGTTGGTGCTGCACAAGTTTGACTTTCTAATGGAGCTGCTCCAGTGGCCAGTGTACGCTGCCATTCGCTCGCCGGTATTGAGGGTCGATGTGGTGGAGTGGCTCTCGGCCTCGTGAAACGATGATTTTCTTTTTTGTTTGGGGCCTCTGCCTGCTGTACGGCGTGTGGGTCGAGGACGGGGAAAACGCAAAGGTGGATGGGTGTTGGCGAAGGAAGAAGATGGTGTGATGAGCGTGAGGAAGGGGGAGGAGCCGTCTGGCCTCTCTCTTTTCCCTCCTCACTCTTCTCCTGTTCAGTCGCACATGAAGGGGTGGAGGAAGACGGCTCGCCGTCGTTGACGAGGGGAGATGGAGGATGGGGTGGGGTGGGGCTGAGGGAACTTGTCAGTGAACGAGGGAGGTGAAAAAGGGGGAGGCCTCTGAGAGAGAGGGAGGCGAAGTGGTTGCACCGTCGCTATGGGATGGAGACTCTGACGACCCTCATGAATCCCCCCGCCCCTCCCTCTCAGATCTTTCTCTCCCCACCTTTTCCTTCTTTGGGTTTCTCATTCCCCCCTCGCTCATGTGCGCACCTTCTTCACCCACCTTTCTCTCTCTGTGTCTAGGCAAATCTGCATGTGCCTCTTTCCCTTCTCCCTTTCTTTTTTTGTCTCTCTCCTCTTTCCATTGGGGTGCACGTACGTTTGCGCTGGTGCTGTTTTCGGCGGCGATGGTTCGAAGGAAGGGAGGGAAGGGGGGAGAGACGAATACGAGCTGCTTGCCGCTGCTATTTTTGACGATAGTTTTCCCTTTTTTTCTCTCTCGATTTTCACACGATGTTATCAGGTTGCATCGCCCCGTCACAATGCAGGGTAGTGCATCGGTTGGATGTTGCTCGCCGTGTACGTTGACGCACCTGTGTGTCTCTATCTGTATGGCAACAACGGTGATGGCGGGGCTGCTGCGTCTTCCCCCCCTCCCTGCAAAACACACACCGTACAACTATATATACACACACACACACACGCTTCCGCTTTTTCCATCAATTCATGTTGCTGCTTCTCTATTTTTTGCATCCTTCCCTCCTTCTTCCCTTCTCTCTCTCCCATACAAACCACGGCGGCTCTTGTGAAATCGATGTATATGTATATATATATATATGTATGTGTGTCTGTGACTGCATCGCTACAGGCTTGCAGAAGCTGAGCTCCATCTCTCCCCTCCCCCAAAAAAAACTACGAAGGATTGTATACGGTTTTCTCGTCGGAGCTACAAAAGGGAGAGGGGTGGGGAGTGCGCTTCTCTTTCCCTTTTGTGATTTTGTTATCGTCGAGGGCGGTGGCTCCTCCTTCCTCCCCCTTTTTTCTTTTCATTCTTGCGGTGGAGGTGCGATACCGTTTATCCCGCTGCCTCCCTGCTTTTTAAAAAAATATCTGTATTGTCACATACGACGACGCGCGAAAAAACGAAGCGAGGTGGAATAGCGGAGGGAAGACGGCAGCATGTTGCACTCCACAGTGGCGCTGCGCAGCTCCCTCCGTGTCCCCGATGGGCAGGAGTTGGAGGATCAGATTTTGATGCGACGACTTCAGCGACCCAAACCAAAGAAGTACTTTTCACTGAAGGCCCTCACGGCGTCCCGTTTGCAGGGCTACGTCGCAGGCGGTGGTATCCTTGTTGCTGCAGCTGTCTTTCTCGGACCGTGGATGTGGGAGGAATTCCAGGAGATGTTGGGCTACAAGTACGTGCCGTTACCGCCATCCCACATGCCTCGCACGTCACCGGAGTGGTGGGAGAACGAGTGGCGCAAGATGAATCCTCTGTGGCGAGTCGGTGAGTCCGTCCCCGACTTCTTTGTCGGCTCCTATCGTTTTGTAAAGCAGCAAACCGGCCGCGACTTGTCGTCGGCGTACGACTTCGTCCGCACATCACCGTCGTCGTCAAGCGCGTCGGTATCCTCCACGAAGCCACACGGCCTCCTCTACCGCCTCACTCACCTGTTGACCATCGCGCCCTCTTCGTCGCTGCCAGGGAGCTCCTCCACGGGTCTCTCCTCGACCGTGGCGGGGAGCCAAAGGGGCACCACCGCCCTACGGGTCCATCCGGCGCCTCAGATGCTCGTTCCCCTGTGCGGCGACTCACCCATCATGCGAACGGCTGCCTTGCAGGGCTTCGAGGTGGACGCGGTCGACTCATCGCAGACGGCGATCCAAACCGCCGTGAACCGCACCGAAGAGGGCCTCCCGTACGCGCTCTACCCCCACATCCATCTTCACTGGAAGAATTTCTTCGCCCCCGAGCTGTGGGACGGTTCACTCAAGGACAAAAAGTTCGACGTCATCTACGAGCGGCAGGGCATGACCTCGCTCAACCGAGAGCAGCGGGCGGACTACGCCTACCTGCTGAAGCGGGCCCTCAAAAATGACGGGCTTATCTACGTGGAGGGTATCTTCCGCACTGGCCGCGTGAAGGGGAACAAGCTGATGGGCCCGCCGTACTCCTTGTCAAAGCGTGAGTTGGAGCAGCTTTTCCCGGTCAGCGAAGGCTACTACGTCCGGTGCGAGGAGAAGACAGACGCCATGCAGCAACTCAGCCGCGAGAACCGTATCCTGAAGAGGGTGCCGAAGGAGCTTTACGTTACCCCTTTCAACTGTGTGGTGTTCCGTGAGGATGCCGTTAATCTCAAGACGAGATCGGAGCCGCTGCAACACCCTGAGCCGCCAACGCTGTCGCCTCCGCCAGAGGGATTTTCCTGGTGAGATGAGGTGCGTATGTGGAGGCTGGGGAAGGGGTGGAAAATCTCCTTCCTCGATCGTTTCTCCGTCCCTCCCCCCTTTCTCTCTCTCTTCTTCTTCTTCCTCCTCCTCCTCCTCCTCCGTCTTCGTTGCTCAGCGCATTCGTTGCACAGTTCCGGAGGTACAAGGGGTGGGATGAAGGAGAAGGAGGAGGAAAAAAAATCTGCAAGTGGGAGAAGATCTCCAGCCCTGTGGTGAAACTCGACTCACATGTGACGCTGTACCTCTCCCCTGCCGGTGTTAAGCTCGTGTTCGCCCACTTTCCCTCCTACTTCATCGGTGTGCGCTGCATGTGGACCTGCTCTTAGAGGTTCCATCAAGTGAGCAGGGGAGGCGGATGGGGAGGAGTTCACGCTGTCGCGTTGCCCTTCCCGGCCCTCCCCCTCCCCCCCCCCACCATTTCGGTCCCTCTCCTCCGTGTCTTCCTATTACTCTCTCTTCGAGGGTCTCAGCAGTGTTTCGTGTCCTTCCACCTCTCTCTCTCTCTCTTTTCTCCCCCCTGTTATCTTCCTTGGCCCTCACTGTTGTGGTCTCTGTCGCCTTTCCTGCGCGTTTACGATACGTTTCGGTGCCTCTTTCCCTTCTTCTTTCCTTCTCCCACCCACCGACCCACACTGCCACTCCCTTTTCCCTCTTACACAATCCTCTCTGGCGTCTGCGTGTAGAGGATGCGTAACATGAATGGAAGAGGTATGCGTCACGCCCTGCCGAGGCGGGCAGGGCTCTTCGATATCGTCCGACCGCGCTGCGCAGCTGCGATCTATTCGGCACCGACGTTGATGGCGTATCGGTACCAGAATACCAACGCGGGCGGCGCCGCGCCACCGATCACGTCCTCTCCAGTGCCGATGCAGGCTGGTGACACTGCCTTGCATCGCAGCTTCGCTGCGCAGTCCCCCGTCCCCTTTGGCCGTAATATCTCTCCTTCCGAGCTGGCCCTCCCCCACACCCCCCGCGGATCAAACTTGTCGGCCCGCAACATTGCTACCGAGGCACTCCAAATGAAGAAGCTGCACCAGGAGCGCGGTGGGAATCCGATGCTCGCGCAACAGGCCCGCCGCGTCCTCTTTGCCACTTCGATCAGCGGGCAGAACATCGACGCCCGTACGGTGGCGGTGCTGCTCAACACGGCGGTCTACTTCGGTATGGAGAGCGACGCGCGAGTGGTGCGGGAGTGCGTCGACTACTGCCTTAAAAATGACAAGTTCATCTCGCTCGACGTGCTTCCGATTGTGGTGACGGCTTGCGCCACACTAAAGTCTCGGGACGCGCGCGAGGTGATTGAGATGCAGGCGATCAAGGTGACCCGGAACGCCCGCTTCCTCGACGCCAAGGGCGTCACCAACGTCATGAGTGCCTTCTCCAAAACAGGCATCAACCATGAGAAGATGTATGGGCTGCTCTCTGGTCGGGTGCAAACGTTGGCACGCGTGGGCGAATTCGAGGCAGCCCATCTGGTGGTCCTCGCCACCGCCTTCGCGCGACTGCGCTTCCGCGACGAGTACGTCTTCGGGGCTATCGCCCGCCGAGCCATGTCGCTGCGAGAACGTGTCACAGTGAACGAGTTGGTGCCTCTGATCGCCGCCTTTTCCAAGGCTGGGCTGAAGGATGCGAAGCTAAGCAAGCGGTTTGCCAGCAAAGCCATGGAGTACGTGGATCAGATGAGTGCGGAGCAGGTGTCGCTGTTGTTTCAAGCTTTTGCCAACTTCGGCATCCGCTACGATCAACTCTTCGGCGTCCTCACAAACCGTGCGGTGGAGTTGATCGACGAATTTAACGCGCAGTTCATCAGCAGGACCCTCGCCGCCTTCCAGCGGATCGGCATCAACAACCCGGAGTTGTTCGATAACTTGGCGGAGCGGGCGCTGGCGGTGGTGCAGGATCACGACGCCCAAGACATCGCTCTGACGGTGACAGCCCTGGCCCACTTTGGGCTGAAGGATGAGGAGCTCTTCAAGCGTCTCGCCTCTCACGCTGCCGCCATTGCGGATCAGT
This sequence comes from Borovskyia barvae, assembly GCA_030849085.1. Taxonomy (NCBI): domain Eukaryota; phylum Euglenozoa; class Kinetoplastea; order Trypanosomatida; family Trypanosomatidae; genus Borovskyia; species Borovskyia barvae. Next base: position 33,244 of record JASAOM010000986.1, read on the forward strand.
TTACGCCCGTGGGGCTGGTGAACACCATTCACGCCTTCGCCCGCACCTTTTTCCTTCAGGAGGACATGGTCGTGGCGCTGTCGGAGCGCAGCGTGTACGTGTGCCGCCACCTGGACGCCGACCAGGTTCGTCGCCTGCTCTGGTCGCTAGCGAAGTTTCAGGTGAAGGATCCGCGGCTGCTGGCGCCCGTGTTCAACCGTTGTCTCACGATGCACCACGACTTCTTCTCTGACCCGATGGGGGGAGAGGAGATTGAAGAGATCTTCGACTTCTTCGGGCCCAACTTTTGTCCACCCCTGTATCAGCTGTACATGTCGCGTGGTAGCAGCACGTGAAGCAGCCCTCCCCCCCCTCCCCTCCCTCCTCTGCCTGTAGCGCGCCTCTCCCTCACTCCTCTTCTCCCCATTTCACGGTTGAGGTCGGCAGAGGTGTGTGTGTGTGTGTGCGAGAGAGAGCCTCGGAACGTGGACGAACTCTTGAGATCGAGGGCACATCACGTTCAATTGCGAGGTGCCGCTCTGAGCGTGTGCTCCTGTTTGTGCGTGTGTTTGTGAGTGAGTGTGTGTGTGTGTGTGTGTTGGGAAGCGTAGTCGCTATACCTTTCCATCTCTCCCGATTTTCCTTTATCCATCCCTTCGGCCCTCCCTCCCCCCTTCTCCACTGCAGAAGTTTCGCGGTTCCCCCTCCTTCCCCCTTTGCCCATCACCACCACTGGCGTCCACCGCCCTCTATCTCGTATCGGTTTCTCTCCCTTCCTGCGTTTTTATTTTTTCCGTCGAGGAGGAGAGGCGAAGGGGAAAGGGGGCAGGAGGATGACTCGGCATTTCTCTACAAAGAAGAGGCGGACAGCCCGTACAGAAAGAAACCCCAAAGTGGAGAGTGCACGAAGATGGGGAGAATCTACTCGCCAAGGGGTGTGCAGACAGAGAGACACAGCTGGGCACGCGCGGACACCGAAACATGTGCGAGGAAGTGTTGACAGCCGATAACCCTCGCCGAACATGGAGCACGGCCTTGACCTTTGCGGTTTCTCATGGTCGTGTATCGCCCTTTCTTTCTTCCCTTCTACATATGGAGACATCCGTAGGCTCAAAGATGCTGAGGGAACTCTCCTTCCTCACTCTTCTCTCCGCCTCGTCCGCCCTTTCACGTCCCCCCCCCCACTTTTCCCCTTCCCCGCAGCGAGAGCGTCTCTCCTCTCCCCCTGTCTTTCTTTTTTTATGTACCCTCTCTTTACGCCTTCCAACACGCTCACCACGGCTTCACGACGACCCTTTTACTTTTTCGTGGCCCCACATCCTCGTCTTCCCAGACCTACCCGGTAGCGAGATAAAGCTTCTACTCACACACACATCTGTCTGAGTGGTGTTTCGCGGAGGGAGAAAGCATAAAAGATAGTGGAAAGGCGAGAGGGGTGAGCAAGCGATATGGAGCCTCATGCGGACCAGCCAGACGGCAAAAGCCAGTCGGTGCGGCAGCTCCTTCGTCAGCAACGGGAGTTGCAGGAGAAGCGAAAGTTTGGCTTGGCGCCCCTGGCGGTGGATACGGAGACGCATCAGGAGATCAGCCCCAATATCCCCGAGTTCATCTCCCGCGCGCCGTGGTATTACGGCTCCACCGGTCCCACCCTCGTGCATCAGCGCAAGGAGGGCGCCACCGGCTCCACGGCAGCCTCGGACGAAACGCTGGATGACAAGGTGGACCGCATCATCGTCAAGGGCAAAGCGCAGCGCTACACACCGGGCGCTTGCCGGAACTGTGGCTCTCGCACCCACCAAACGCATGAGTGCTTTAAGGCTAAAAAGAAGGTCGGTACCGTGTACACCCATCGCGTGACCGGCACGGACATCGAGACGCTGCAGGCACCCAAGACGTACGCTCAGAAGCGTGATCGCTTTGTCGGTGAGGTGGGAGTGGATCTGATGCGAGGGGTACGCCAGGAAGAGGAGGAGGCAGATGCCGATACGAGCGGCCCCCTGGAGGGTCGTCAGCGCCGCCTTGAGGATGTCTTCGGAACACGCACCGCCCACCACGGTGGGGTAGAGGTGAAGGAGCTACCAAAATATTTGCACAATCTAGATGAGCAAGACAGTCTGTTCTTCGACCCCAAGACCGGCTCAATGCGGGCCAACCCCAACACGGGTGACACGACCAAATCCTTCCAGGGAGACTTGGAACGCTACCGCTCTCACGACTACTACAACTACGTCGAAGCGCAGTATCGCTTCCTCACCGGCCAATCCAAGTCTTTTGTAGACTTCGAATTTGATGAGACCATGCGCAAAGCCTCCGAGCAGCAGCGGCAGCAGCAGAACACGACCGGTTCCTCGTCACTCCCCGCAGCGGAAACGCCGCAAGATGTACTGTTGCGGTCCTTGTACGGCACCGCGACGCCACGTGCTCCGGCTGGTGCGGCATCGAGTGCAGCCCCGCCGCCACCCCCCTCCACCATCACCACCATTGCTACCTCTTCTTCTGACCTCAGGACGACTCCCTCGCTGGCCACGGATGCGTCGGTGTCCGTGGCAGCCACAGCATCGTCTACCATTCGTTCGGCTGCCCTGTCGTGGGTGCCTACGCACAACGGCCACCCTGCCGTATTCGGAAGCTTCTTCGATCCCGTGCGCTTCGACTGGGGGTATGCGTGCTGTAAGGCAACGGGTAAGGACGCACCCGCCTGTGTTGCCATCCGCACGTGAGGCATTTTTCATCCGTGGGGGATGCAGGTTGATGCTTGTTAAAAAAAGAAGGCAAAGAGAGAAAACTTTCGCAGCCCATCGATCGGTGCAGCAGTGCATCTGCGTCTCTGTGTGTGTGGAAGGGAGAGGGAGAGACAGAGAGGGGTGCTTGCAGTTTTCTCTACCACCCCGCTTGTGGTTGCAAGCGGTATAGGCGGGGTGGCAGAGAAAACCCACAGGAGGAGGGAAGAGAGTCATGATTGCTGCTACATGCGGATGCATTTGACAACGACAACGTTAACAGAACGCTGCGATCAATTTTTTTTCTGTGAGTACACGGCTGAAACGGAGACGGAAGACAAAGAGCTGCAGGGAGGGGAAGCGGCGCCCAGTTGACCCCGCGCTTCCCCTTCCTGCAGCTCCTTCGTGATTTTGTGTGTGCTTCTTATCGCTTCGTTGTGGGTGGTGGCGTGATGTGGGTCGCTGCAAGGAGGGTCTATGGGGTGGGCGAGAGCGGGAGTGGAGGGAGGAGGAGGATCCACACACGCACCAACCAGACCCCCCTCCACCCCCCCCCCCCCCATTCCACATGATGACTTCTCCTGCCCATCCTCTCTCTCTCCTTCCCCCCTTTCCCCCCCTCATCTCTCTTTCTCTCCTCGCATCGACACACACACACACAACCACTCCTTTTGGATGTTAGAAGCTGGCGCTGATTTCCCACCTCTTTGCTGGTGAACGGGAAGCTGCCCTCTCACCGCCCTTCTCTCTCCCCTTGTTTCTGTTGCGAATTTATTGAGCCCTCTTTCCTCTCTCTCTCCCCCCTCCCTCCCTTCCACACACGCACACACACACACCAGCGTCAGGTTCATCTTTCTCTCATCTTACATAGATAGGAAAACAAAGAATCTGCGTGCACGTGTGTGTGCGCGAGAAATTTATATTGACATGACTTCCGTCACTGCGGCCGCCTCCGGGACACCGGAGGAGAAGCGGCGTGTGGAGGAGCGCACCGCCGCCATCGCGGAGAACGAGATGGCGCACTTCCGAACCCTCGAGAAGCAGAAGCTCGCCACGTCGGACCCGTGGCTCTCCATCGAGATCGCCCGCCGCCGCATAGGCCGCTATCTCCCACCCACACTCCTCATTCAGGGAAGGCCGATCCCGGGCACCGAGGTGACGACCTACTACAAATGTGACCACATGCGCAGAAGCGGTTCCTTCAAGGAACGAGGCGGCCTCAACGCCCTCCTGTGCCTCTCCAAAGAGAAGCGCGAGAAGGGCGTCATCGCCGCCTCGGCCGGCAACCACGCCCAGTCTCTCGCCTACCACGGCGGAACGCTGGGCATCCCTGTCACGATGGTGATGCCGGTGAGTGCGCCGATGGTGAAGCGGGAGAACTGCCGTAATTTCGGGGCGACCGTCATCCTGCACGGTAAAGACTTCAGCGCCGCCAAGGAGGAGGCGATGCGGTTGGCGGAGGAGAAGGGCTACACGTACATCAACGGATTTGATGACCCCAATGTTATCGCCGGTGCCGGCACGTGTGGGCTCGAGATTCTCGATCAACTGCCGGCCGTTGATGTCATCCTGATCCCCGTCGGTGGCGGTGGCCTGCTCGCTGGCGTTGCCCTCGCGGTGAAGAAGCTCAGCCCGCACGTAACGATCATCGGGGTGGAGTCGGAGCGGTGCGCCAACGTCACGCATGCGCTGAAGGCGGGCAAGCCGGTCTACACCCCGGTCGGCGCTGGCGGCACCGTCGCGGACGGGCTGGCCGTCAACGTGGTGGGCACCAACACCTTCGCGGTAATTCAGGAGTACGTCGACGCCGTCATCACCGTGCCAGAGCCGGTGATCACACGGGCCATATTGCATCTGCTGGAGGTGGAGAAGATGATGGTGGAGGGTGGCGGTGCCATCGCCCTCGCGGCGATTATGTCAGGAAAGCTGGATGCGGAACTGAAGAACAAGAGTGTGGTCTCCATCATAACAGGCGGCAACATCGACATCACGTTGATCGGCCGCGTCATCAACCAAGGCCTCTACGCCTCGGGCCGCCTCTTCATGTTCGACGTTGCCATCTCCAACCGGGTTGGCGGCCTCGCAGCTTTCATGACCGCCCTCGCCAAGACAGGCGCGTCGGTCAGGACGGTAACACAAGAGACGCCGCTCATCAACGACATCAATGTGACAACGTTGCACATGGAGGTGGAGACGACGAATGCGGAGCACTGGGCAGCGGTGGTGCAGATGATGAAGGAGTCTGGGTTTGTGCTAAAGCCCGTGAGCGGGACGAAGTACAACGACGTGGACACATCGAAGCTGTAGCGATAGGGGTACATGGCCGAAGGTGACGTCCGACGCGGTGGCGCGCGCTTCACGAGTCGAAGCCGTATGACGGCGCCATTGGCTGGAAGAAACGGGAGGTGGTGGCTGTTCTTCAAGGCGAGAGAAGAAGACACCCCATTCGGGAAGCCCCCCCCAAAAAAAATAATATCCCGGCTTCCTTCATCTCTTTCCCTCTCCATCTCTTCCTCTCCCGCACACCTCCCTTTTTCTCTCTCTTTTTTGAAATACCCGTTGACACATGCGCAGTACGCTCTCTCTACGACGACACGTTCGCCGTATCTCTTCCCCCCTCCGAAACTCTCTTTTGAGAGTGTGGGGAAGGTGAGAGGCGCTCCTTCCCCCCCCCTGTTCCTTCTGGATCGATCATACCTAAATGCTTTTGCAACTTTCTATCCTCCGTTTGCAGCTCTACCCCCCCCCTCCCCAATTTCTCTCTGCTTGGTTGTTTGCTCGTCCATCCTCCACCTCATCCTTATCCTCCCCCATTTTCTCTCCCCTCCCTTGTTTGTAGTTTCTTTCTCCAACACAGAGTATTCTCGCTGTGTATGGTTTTCTTTTTGTGTGTGTGGTACAGCGGTTCCTTCTGCCCCCTTCCCCCTTCCCCCTCATAATAATCTTCATGTCCTTGATTGATTGTTTCGCTCTCTCTCCGTGTATCTACTGACTCATGATTGGATGCATCTCCTTTCATTACCCCCCTTCCTCCCCCCCATTACACTTGCTCTCGGGGTCTACACACAACGAGGGACGTTTCGCTCTCTTCCTTCTTCGAACCCGAAAATGTTCGCATTTTTTACTAGGAGAGAGGGGTGGGTGGGGTTGGGCGAAGCGATGATTCGAGAGAAGCGCCTTGTGTTGGCGCCCACGTGGCGTGTGCAGTGTTGGTGTGAGTTAGAGCAGGAGAAGGTATATGAAGCGAGCTTCTGCGATGTGGGAGAGGTCGTGCCGGAACGTCTCTCTTCCCTCTTCTCTCCTCATTCCATTTTCGTGCGTGTGTGCGTGTGCCTGCTGCACCGCTTTCGTTTGTTTGTCTCTCTTCATTCTTCTTTTTTTTTTGCTGGTGGTGGTGGTGGTGGCGGAAGGGAAGAGCCTTTCTCCCTCCTGGGATACCGCTGATGCGGAACAAGGCTGCCTGTATGCACTTACACGTACACAGCCACGAGCTGCACAGGTGATGACACAGCGAAAGCGCCCCAACAAAAAACACAACGAGCATCGGTGGAGAGAAAATATGTAGGGTCGGGGGTGATGGAGGAGAAGAAGAGAAGAGAGGGGGTGTGGGCGGGCGGGCGGGCGGGCATCTGCGTCGTCTCTCTCTCTCTCTCTTTCTCCCTCCTTTCCTGTCCCCTCCGCTCTCTTGTTGACCTACCGAAACATAAAATGGTATGATGGACAGTTGAAGGGGAAGGAGGAGGGTGGTAGTGCTACACACACGTTTGCGTGAGCACAACGATGAAAGAGACTTGCACCATCATTCCTACCCATTCCTCCTCTCCCTCCCTCCGCTCAAGTGGTGTTAACCCCCCCCCCCCGGCATCGCTGTGGCTCTGCAAACCATTTTTCTTCCCCCCTCCTCTCTCTCACACGCACGCACGCACAAACGTTTCTCTTCATCCCTCATTCTTGGGACAACGGAGGGATGCAAGAAGGAGGGCAGGACAACGCGGTTCCTCTACACCCCTTGCCCCCCCCCCCTTTAAAGTATGTTGAGACTTCAGAAAAAAATAAAAAAGATGTTCCTTCTCGCTTTTTTTTGGGTGTGTGTGGGTGCGAACATCATGGAGGGACCAGCGCGAACGAGTTGAAGGTTCCCTCTCTCGTCTTCCGTAGTCTCTTTCTCAGAGCGCAACAAGCGAAACGAACACACTCAGAAAGAGATTGAGCAGGGAGGTACTTTCTCCTCTCCCTCTCCTGCTTCACTCTCGCACTTCCAGGCGAGGTGCAATGCGATTTCTTTTGTTCTCTCTTTCCCCTCTCCCCCCTCTACTCCCCTTGTCCTTCTTTCCCCCCCCCTCCTTCCTTCCTGCCTGTGCGTGCACGTCTTCTGTTTGTTCTCGCTATCTCTTCTTCTCTCCCCCCTCCTCCGTTCACCGCATGGCCGCTAGGGACATCCCCCTCCCCCCTCCCCCCAATACCCAACCGCGGAGAACGTCGTCTTCTCCTCTGTTTCTCTTTTTTTGATTTTCGGTTCTCTGATAGAAGAGCCCGCATTAGCGCCTCGTGTGCACCCACGCCCACTTCCCCCCCCCCCCCCCCCCATCCACACACACACACACATAACCACCAAAAGAAAAGATGTTCGTCTACTTAAGCAAACGCATAGCGATGCCTAACGGCATCAAAGTAACCTCGATCGCATGGAGTGAAGATCAAGGGTGGCTGGCCTGTGGTGGAGAGCAGGGTCTGTTGAAGGTGTTGCGCGTGGACGGAGGCCCTCAAGGGCAGAAGTCGGGCGGCCTTTCCTCTAACCAAACGCTGGAGGGTCACGACACCACGGTCGACCTCGTCACGTGGAATCAGCAATACTGCAAACTCACGAGCAGTGACGTGAGCGGGCGCATCATCGTCTGGATGCTGCACAAAGGCATGTGGTTTGAGGAGATGGTGAACAATCGGAACTCGAGTCGCGTCGTTGACTTCGCCTGGAATCCGGCAGGCACGAAGATCTGCATCGCCTACGAGGACGGCGCCGTCATCGTGGGTGGTGTCGAAGGGAATCGTTTCTGGGGTCGCGACTTGCCGTACAAGTTGGCGAAGGTGTGCTGGAGCGCCGACGGTCGCTTTCTACTCTTCGGGACGGGCACCGGGGACGTTTTTGTGCACGACTCCACGAGTGGGGCGCAGTTGAGTCAGGTGGAGGTGCAGTGCGAGGAGGAGGCGAACCGGACGGCGCTGGTAGGCTTGTCATGGCACCCTGCCTGGGTGGAGCGACCGGAGCCGCTGGCGACGCTGGCGATCTGCTATCAGTCGGGAAAGATGCAGCTGATGGACACCATTGGGGACGAGAACCCGTACATCATCGAAAGCGGCGTGTCGGTGCAGTACATCTCGTGGAACCCCCTCGGCACGGTGATCGCCCTCGCGGCGGTGATGCCTACGGAGGCGAGCGACACGTCTGTGATCGCTACACAGTTCGTCAGTAACGAGGGCTACCACCTGCGTACCCTCCGCGTGATCGGTAAACAGTGTGGCGGCATCACGTGGGAAGGCGGCGGCCTGCGCGTGGCCATCGCCGTGGATTCTTCGGTGTACTTCGCGAACGTGCGCCCCGCCTACAAGTACGCCTACTTCGACAAAACTGTCGTGTTCGCCTTTGACGTCCCCGATAAGGCGGAGACAAGTGTGATGTTTTGGCAAGTCAACACGAATGACCGCTGCATCAAGACGGTTCGGGACTTGCAATACCTGAACGCGTGTCACGACACGTGCGTGCTCGTGACTCGCCCCAGCAGTGCGCAGAAGCAGCGGATGGTTCAGCTCGTGAACGCCATCGGTAGCCCCATAGCAACACGCTTCATTGATATCGAGCCGTACTCATATGGCATGAATTCCTTCCTCGTCGTGTGCTGCAGCGACGAGTCCATCTACGTTTGGCAGTTCCGGCTTCCCGGGGCGACCTTGGATCCCCAGGACCCGGTTTCTCTTCAGGCGAGCCGCGCCGATAACTCCGAGCGCATCATCCACGTTGACGACATCGTTCGCACCGACACGGAACCGACCATGAAGGTACGCTCAGCCCTGACGAACGACCTTATTAGCACGGTGTGCCTGAGTGAGCTGTACCTCTTCGTGTCGCGTGAGTCCGGCTCCTTACATCTGTACAAACTCGTCCCGCAGCTGCAGTTGGTGGCCAAATTTACGTTGCCGAGTCGGGCGCAGGTGATGTGGGCAAATTGTGACTCGACCCAGATCGCTCTCATCGACCAGGGCGGAGTCATGAGTGTCTTCAAGATCGATAGCGAGACCTTTTCGCTGGTGCCGCGCAAGCTCAGTCCGGTGGAAGACATAGAGAGGAAGGATGTGTGGAGTCTGCGGTGGGCCGAAGATGATCCGCACCGGTTTGTGGTGATGGAGAAGACGCGAATGCTGATCTACGACCACGGCGTTGCCGAGGAGCCGGTGCAGTCATGTGCCAGCCTGTGCGAGTTCAAGTTCCTCAGAATCCGCGCCCTGCAGTTGGATGAGCTCCTGCAAGACCCGGAGCGGCCGCGCAAGGACTACGTCGTCGACTTCGAGGCGCAGCTGGCGCGCGAGATGCGGGACGTTCTGCGTGACAAGACGATAAAGGAGGCATACGAATTTGCCGAGTCGCGGGACCAGGCGAGGCTGTGGGAGTTGCTAGCAGAGCACGCGCTCTTCCAACTCGACTTCACGTACGCCGAGGTGGCCTTCATCCACTGCAAGGACTACCCGTCTATCCAGTTCGTCAAGCGAGTCCGCGGACTAGATGATCCCAAAAAGCAACTCGCCGAAGTCAATGCGTATTACCACCGCTTTGATGAGGCGGAACGACTCTATAAGGATGTGGACCGCAAAGATCTCGCCCTCAATTTGCGTCAACTCCTCGGCGATTGGTTTGGCGTGGTGCGGCTGGTGCAGGAGGGTGGAGGCGACGAGGCTCTGCTGCTCCAGGCGTGGGAAAACATCGGGGACAGCTACGCAGATCGACAGAAATGGTCCAAGGCGGCGCAGTACTACACACAATGTCGCCACTACCGGAAGCTAGCCCGCGTGTTCTACATCATTGAAGACTATGAGATGCTCACGCAGCTCATCTCCATGGCAGAGCACGATAAGGTCTTGATGGTGACGTTGGGCCAGATGCTGCTGACGGTGGGGCTGTCGGAGTCGGCGGCCAGGGCGTTCGTGGCAGCAGGGGAGCCTCGCATGGCGGTGGAGGGGTGCGTGGAAGTCAATATGTGGGACCGCGCCATCGCCCTGGCGGAGGAGCACCGGCTGGAGAATGTTGGACAGCTACTCGATAAGTACGCCAAATATCTTATTGAGCGAGAGCGGCTCACCGAGGCGATCGAGTTGTACCGCAAGGCTGGCAAGCACGACGAGGCGGCGACGCTGCTGGCGAAGCTTGGGAAACGCGCGGCTCTCTCCGATCCGCTCAAGGCGAAGAAGTTTTATGTCCTCTCCGCCCTCGAAGTGCAGAAGTACCGAACGACCACGATCGCTCTCAATCGCGAGGGGACGGAGGTGGTGTCGGAGCTGCTCCACAAAGATCGTAGCACTGTTACGGAGCGGACGCTGGACGCGGCGTGGCGCGGCGCGGAAGCCTATCACTTTCTGCTGATGTGCCAACAGCAGATGGCGAACAAAAACTTCAAGGTGGCTCTTGTGCTGGCGATGCGTCTCATGGAGTACGATGACCTTGTGGCACCAGTGGATAGCTATAGCCTTATCGCCCTGACGGCGTACCTCGTCAAGAACTACGGATTGTGCAGCAAGGCCTTTGCACGCCTGGAGCAGGCAGAGCGCAACGACGCAGCTGGGGGATCTACGGCGGCGTTGGGGCTCGAGAATTTCTCGCTTGACCTGGACGTTACCCAGCGCACCATGGCCACCGCCAGCGGCGGCGGTGGGGGCACCAACAGTGGCACGGCGGGAGGGGCGGCAGCGGTGTCCCTCTCTGGCACCACCACCTCCCTTCAGTTGACCAACCCCGGGAAGGGCGTGGTGCGCTCCGCCAACTTGACCTATCCCACCGTCCCTCTGCACGACCCGCCCCGTCGCTTCGCCGACTTGGCCGCCCAAATATTTATGGCCCACCCTCCTGTCGATACGTCTGTAGATCCGGTGCCCTGTTCTACATGTGGCAGCTTCAACAAGGAGTGGGCGGTGCGTTGCGTCAAGTGTCAAAGCCCCTTTAGTACGTGCATCATCACCGGGTGCGCCATCGCCTCGGAGGAAGAGGCCTGGCAGTGCTCGGTCTGCCACCGGAAGGCCTTGGAGGTGATGGCGGATCGCTTTCGCAACTGCCCGCTTTGCCACACCCCGAAGAAGGGGCGTACTCGCCGAGGGATGTGAGGAGGAATCAGTGAGGCTGAGTGAAAGCGCTGGAGCATCTCCAGATGTGTGTGTGTGTGTGTGTCTGTGTGAAGATGAAGAAGATGAAGAGAGAGCGAGAGTGACGTCCCCACCCCCCCTTCATCTTCCCCCCCAAAATTATCAGCTTTGTGCATGCATGGGTGCGCGTGGGGAGGGGTGTGCGTGAGACGTGATGTATGATAGCAGCGAAAGTGGCGCGATGGAAAGGAAGTTAACCGAAAAGAAAGCACGACGAAGGAGCAAAAGCAAAAAAAAGTCGATGCCGCGTGACCTCCCCAACTTGCTGCAGCGTGGGATGGTGGCTGAGATGAAGCGGATCATTCAAACAAAAAAGAAGGACTTACGTTATGCGTACACCAAGCATCACTCACAAAGTCAACTGGGAGAGGTGAGGAGAAAGAGCAGAAGGGGGGGGAGGAGGAAGGCGAAGCACCCTTCGCGGCGTGGATACACGTGTATGAGGTGGTGGATGAATGATGTTGGAGAGGATACTCCTCTTGGTAGCCCGCCTCATCACAATGGGCGGAGGAGAAAGGAGAGGATGCCTGACAGTTCAGTTGAGCAGTCGCGTGATCATCGGTAGATTTTTGCGATGATGATTTCTCTCTAACGTGTGACGTTCGGTCTGTGTCTGCCACCTGTGTGTTCCCTCTCCTCATCGCCCTCTTTTTTATTGTTTCGGCGGTGCTCCAGAGCCTCTCCTTTCCTCTCCCTGCCAAAAGCTGCCACTGCGCAGTACCGCCAACACGCTACATCGTTAGAGTGCATACATGTATGCATCTACCTACATGTTCGCCAACCGAATTAACCAAACGCAGGCAAGACGCAAGGTTAGACGAACGAGCGAACGAACGAAACAGATGCCGGTGAAGTCTCCTCCTCCTCCTCCTCTTTATTTCTCCTCTCCCGTCTCCCCCCATCTGCGGAGTGTCGTTGTGGAGAGAGTAGAGGGGCTTCTCCTCCTCCCCCTCTCTCCTTGTAGTTCTACGCCCCGCTATCGGGGCGTGACCCTCCCAGCGCTTCCCCCCACCATCTTATTTTTTTAAGCCTGCAGGTGCCATGTTGCGCCACTCTGCACGGCGTATGTCCAGCCTCTCGAGCTTCACGGGGATCGAGATCGAGCCCTACACCGCCAAGTCACTCTTTCTCTTCGGATTCATTGCGTCCGTCGGGTTTCTCTCGGTGTACGCGGTGAAAGAAACGAAGAAGGCTGGCCCGATCGAGTTACCAGAGGAGTTGGAGGCGCAGCGGCAGCGCCACAACGACCCTCGCCGTCCACCGTGGCCGCTGCTGCATCAGCGCGTGGTGCTGCTGCGCGAAGGGAGAGGCGCACCGGAGGATATTGCTCTGATGTGGGAGCAGACGAAGCACTACTATCCAGCTGACTGGCTTATCCCCCTCGAACTGACGCAGGTGCTGAAGTACTCCAGTGGCCGATATTTGCAGACCTACGTAGCGGATCCCGACGAGATGCGCAAGGAGGTGCTGGTGCAGCTGCTCAATGTGAAGTACGGCCGTGTCTCCGATCCCAACGGCGGCCGAGTGAACAAGGATGTGGAAGAGATCATCTCGATGGCTGTGGATGATCTCGAGAATATGAACCTGAGCCCGTCCGCCGACACCATCCTGGTACCCACGCACACGTAGACTTTCTCTACGAGAAGGGAAGGCGACCGTGTTAGCCGTGTGTGTGTGGGGGGGGGGGGGGTCGGGCACAACGCACCATCGTTGGTGGTCAACTCATGGGAGCTGCGCACAAGCGGGGTTTCTCTCTGTGTGTGCGTGCATGCGCGTGCGCGTGGGGAGGAGGGGAAGGGTATGCGTCTCTCTCTTTCTTTCCTACCATGAAAGGTGATCTCGACATGCCAATGCAGGGGAAGAGAACGAGAGGGATGTGAAACAGAATCAAAGAAAAGATACCAGCTCGCGCGCGGACATCGGCGTACGCTGTTCATATATATATATATATGTCTTCACGGAGGTATGTTTGGTGGGGGGTGGGCGTTGTCTCTGATGGACGCCCCCTTTTTCCTCCTTTTTTGGGTGTGAGTGTGTGGAAGCTGTTCTTTTCATTATATTTTCCTGCTGCAGCATAGAATGCCTCGAAGGCCTTTTCTTTTTGGTTGTCCCTCCCCCCCTCTTCCCTTTCACTATATCACGCCCCTAGAGCTGAAGCGTCAAGGAACGAACAGCAGCCCCCTCGCACGCACATCCACGGGCGGCGGTGGGTGCCGCTGGGCACAACCATCATGTCGTAGCCGGAGGTAACGTCGGCATTCGTTGAAGGAACGGGGAGGTCGGGGGGGGGAAGAAAGTGGGGAAAGGGGAGGAGTTCATCTTTCTCTCACGCGTATCAGGCTGCAGCACAAGGGGGTCCCGGCTACGGCAAGGCCCAGCACCGCCGAGAAGGAGGGGGTGTCCATGGTACACGTGGGGACTTACGAAGTGCGCAGAGACGCCCCCCGTAGATCTTCGGGCTTAAGAAAGAACTTCTTTTTTCTCGCTCCTCTCGCGAGGACAACAGCGAAAGTGCCGAAGGACCCGTCAAGGGAGACACACGAGGGGAGAAGAAGGTGGTGGTGGTGGTGGGAGACTCAACTCCTCCCCAGGGAAACCGGGGGGGGGGGGGAAGAGAGGGTCACCGACCACCTTGCCGAAGGGGTGGTGAGTCGTAGAGAGGGAGAGAGAGGAGGGGATAAGGAGGTGAAGGATAGGCCTGAGGCGCAACCACGAAAGGAAAAGTGAGGAGGGAGAGACCCCCACCACATAAAGTGAGGTCAGCTGAGTGAGAAAAAGTGGGCGAAAGGAACTGCAGCGATGCTGCACTGCTCTTGCTACTTTCTTCTGTATTGCCTTTCTCCCCTCACGTGCTTCGGGGGAGGAGAAGAGGGGGGCCTCGCCTTCCTCAGTTTTCTTTTTTGTTGTTCGGCCTCTCCTACAGCCCCCAAAATTTCGGCTCGTCGACGCTGCTGCGTGTGCGGTGATGGGGCTCACCCACTCCATGTCCTCTCCCCCCCCATTCCCCATCCCATTTGCCGTACATGAGCACCTGCCCGCAGCCTCTTCCTCCCTTTTCTTTTATTAAAATCCCCAGCCCCCCCCCCCTCTCTCTCTGCGCGCACATCACCGCAGCGCAACGGCACCTGTGCGAGATAAAATACGCGATCATTTCCCTTTCCCTCCCTTTCTTCTCAATGACTTCGTCGAGGAAGAAGAGCACGCCGAACAGGGCTGCCAGCAAGCCTGCTGCGAAGATGACTGCCCGCAAGCCTGCTGCGAAGAAGGCTGCCAGCAAGCCTGCCGCGAAGAAGGCTGCCAGCAAGCCTGCCGCGAAGACGACTGCCCGCAAGCCTGCTGCGAAGAAGGCTGCCAGCAAGCCTCCCGCGAAGAAGGCTACCCCTTCTCCATCTTCTGCTGCTGTTGCGCCGGCGGGGCCAGCACCGCAAAGCTCGACCACACATCTTCTCAAAAAAGGCAAAGGGGTCGTGGATCCACACTTCGCGATGGCCAGCCGCTGCCGTGTGTTGGAGGATAATGGAACCGTGTATCAGTGCACCCTCAATCAAACGAATGTGGGTGACAACAATAATAAGTTTTACATAATTCAGCTGCTCCAGGACGAGACGAGTCCGGCATTGTACCTCTTCACGCGTTGGGGCAGGGTTGGGGTGCCAGGGCAGCAGGCCACGGAGACTTGTGCGGATCTCGCGTCTGCCAAACGTCTCTTCTGTTCCAAATATCGAGAGAAGACGCGCAACGAGTTCGGCAGCCCCGCTTTTGTGAAGGTGCCGGGTAAGTATCAGCGGATGGACATCGACTACGGCGACGCGGCGGAAGAAGAGGGCAGCGCCTGCTCCCCAAAGAAGAAAATGGCGAAGAAAGAGCCAGCATCACCATCACCGCCCAAGTCACGACTTCCTCCGAAGATACAGGAGCTGATCAGCATGATCAGCAGCCAGACGGCCATGTCCAACACAATGCACGCACTGTCGATCGACACAAAGCGCATGCCCCTTGGAAAGATATCGAAGGAGCAAATCAAGAGTGCATATCAGTGTCTCAAAGCGATCGAAGATGAGCTCAAGAAGAAAGCCCCCAACGTGGAGGAGCTTACTAGCCAGTTCTACACGTTGATTCCCCACGACTTCGGCTTCCGACGTCCTCCCCTCATCAGTGACGCCGTCCTGCTGAAAAGCAAGATGGAGATGCTGGATGCCCTCGCCCAGCTGGAGATCAGCTCGACCCTGTTGAAGCGCGGTAAGTCGGAGGAGAAGAATGTTTTGGACACAACCTACGCGGCTCTGAAGTGCGAGCTGACCCCGTTGGCGTCGTCCAGTAAGGAGTACGCACGCGTCGTGGAGTATGCGCGTAACACCACCGGTGCGACGCACACGCTTTACTCCCTTCACGTCGAGGAGGTTTTTAGGGTGGACCGCGAGGGCGAGTCGGAGCGCTATGCTGCCGCGACCACGTCGATCGGCAACAGAACAATGCTTTGGCATGGCAGTCGTACCACCAACTTCGTCGGCATTCTCTCCCAGGGCCTCCGCATCGCCCCGAAGGAGGCCCCTGTGACGGGCTACATGTTTGGCAAAGGCATCTACCTCGCCGATACCTGCACCAAGTCGGCCAACTACTGTTTCACTTCTTCTCAACACAACAAGGGACTCATGCTACTCTGTGAGGCGGCGCTTGGAAAGCCAAGAGAATACGTTGACGGGTGCTACATGGAGAAGGCGCAGCCGGGCTTTGACTCGACGAAAGGCTTGGGCCGTATGCACCCCGATCCCGCTGGGTCGACAAAGGTTCAGGGGGTGTTGTGGCCCAAGGGGACGATGGTGACCGACGCCGCGCAGCTAAAACTGCAATATCCGGAGTACATCATCTACGATCCGGCTCAGTGCTGCATGCGGTACCTGGTGAAGATGCGCTTCGACTACAAGCGCTAACATCC
Source organism: Borovskyia barvae (assembly GCA_030849085.1). Lineage (NCBI taxonomy): Eukaryota > Euglenozoa > Kinetoplastea > Trypanosomatida > Trypanosomatidae > Borovskyia > Borovskyia barvae. The sequence goes on from JASAOM010000986.1 coordinate 49,282, forward strand.
TTCCCTGTCTCGTTGCTTTTCTATTCTCCCCCTTCGGGCCGACCCCCCATTGCGGTATCTGCGAGGTAAGGGAGAAGGAGAAGCGTGATGATGCAGGACAGGTATATAAATATACATATACCTGGAGCCAACTCGGTGGGGATGCAGATGCAAAGCCTTATCTGTTCTCTTCTCCCTCCCGCATGATGTGAAGAGATCCGACGAAGAGGAGTGCGGCGAAGCCGGGCTCACACCATCTCCATCCACATCTATCTATTCTATATCTATGAAAGTTTGGTTATTTTCTGCTTTGCTTTTTGCGATCGAGGGAGAAGGAGCGGGGACGAGGAGATGAAGAGATGCGTGTGCTTGTGTGTGTGTGTGTGCGTGCTTGACGAGAGATGCAATGCACATCGCTGCGGCTCACTCTGTCTCTGCGCGTAAGAAAAACATTTTTGTGTTTTTACTATCGCTTTTTGTGCCCCCCACCTTTCCCTTCAGCTCAGGCGTTCACCCCTCCCCTCCCCCCCTCTCTCCGTCTCTTCTACTGGAGGTCGTCCTTTTCCTCAGAGGGCCGATGGCTTCCCTCGTCCTGCGCCGGGATCTCTCCCTTGAGGTACCCAAACTCTTGATCGGGGCCGTGCAGCCGTACCAGACACTCGCCGGTCCTGCCCTAACAACATCCTTCGTGCGTCAGCCAGATCTCCTGCCGTTCCAACAGGTGCCTTTCTCGCACCCCGCTGTTCCCCCCCTCTACTTTCACGCACTTCTGCACACGCTCGCTGAGTTCTCTGAGACACCGCGGGCGGTGCGACACAGCCATGTGAAGATGCGAGGTGCCCCCAAAGCGGACTTCTGGGATGCGGTTGGCACGCTGAACTGCTTCTACTGCTCTACTGCGCAGGCTTCGCCCCAAGGAGACACCGGAGCGTCGGCCGTCGCTGCGGCCCACCCCGCCATGGGTGCCGTCGAGTTAGTGCGGCCCTCTCACCGTAAGCACAGCGATGTAAAGCTGAGCCTGTACGACAGTGCTCATCAACCGATCGCGTCGATGCTTATGACGGGGCCAGCGGAGGGCGTGCGCGAGGGTGCGGATGCGGAGGGGGAGTCCGCACGATCATCTCCTACCGCGTCCCTTGCGCGGACTCCGTTTCCCTCAGTGGCGCCGCCTGCGGTGGATGCCAGTCGGACGTCTCACGACAGTTTTCTCCTAACAGTGTTGGTCGGTGGGACGCAGGTAAGCGGCTGCCTTTACGGCGACTTGATTAGCATGGGGGGCAGCAATAACGGCGGTGAGGGTGGTTACGCGCAACGCGCTTGCTATTGGACCGATGCTATGGCCGCCCCTGCCTCTCCTTCCCCCTCCTTCTGCTCTCCGTGCGCTGCTGAGGAGGACGGGGCTTCGAATGCCATCCACACAGGCACTAACACTGGTGCCTGTCTTGGCGGCGCTTCTGTGAAGTCGGGGGAGGCCTCCATCTCCTCTGTACCATCGTCATCATCAGCAACGACGACTGACACGACCGCAAGGGCGGCAGTCGTTATGCCACCGTGGGTGCTGTACGATAGCGTACATCGACTATTCCTTCGCCTTCTCGGGGAGGGAAAGCTCGGATCGTCTGAGGTCTTTACATCTGCCGCACGATGGAGCCTCGCTGCGCACCACGTGGTGCAAACGGACGATGCGGTCTTCGATGTCCCACTGGAGGTGGTGTGTGCCCCCCCTCGTGTGTTTCCTCAGTATCGCATACCTCCGTGGCGTCAGCGGATCGGGCTGCCGGCGACGAGCGCCTCTGGCTGCCGTGGCATACCCGGCGTGTGCCTGCGGTGCGAAGTACGGCAGCGTGGCCGCCTCATCTCAACGGGCGTCTACCACTTCCTCTGCCGGTGTTCAACGGTGTGAAGCGGGGAGGAGGGGGGGGCGGTGAGGGGCGGCGGAGAAGAAGAGGAAAGGGGGAGGAGGTGTGGGAGAGAGAGAATATTCATGTGCCTTGTTTGCCGGTTTGCAGCCCTTCCCCCCTTCCCCATTTCGCTCCCCTGTGTCTGCCCTCATCTGCTTCATCGCGAATCATTTGATGGCTTCAGGATATTTCTGTACGAGTGCACTTTCGAGTGTGGGTGGGGAGGCGCGCCACGGGCTCGGTGGTCCAGCCCTTCCCCCCCCCCCCCCCTCCAAGCACACACACACACACTTTAAATCCGACATTTCTGTTTACGTCTCCCTTTTGGTTCAGGCACCCCACTTCCCCCCCGTAACGTGCCGACAGCCCCTCCTTTTCAACGTGGACCACCTGTCCGTCTCTCTCTCTCTCTTCACAGCCGTTGGCGGGCGTTGCCTTCACCGTTTCTCCTCAACAAACGAAAACAAAAACAGCGAAACTCACACGCAAAAAGGAGGGAGGGGAGGGGAGGGGAGGGGAGGGGAGGGGGAGGGGGAGACGGTGGTGTTGGCGGTGGCGTGCACGCGGCACTGAAGTTGATGGTTTTTGGAGCAGGGGAGGAGAAGAGTTTCCTCGCTCTCCCTTTCTCTCAAACGCGCGGACACGCTGCTGTGTGAAGCTCCTCCGAGCGCCGCTTTCCCCCCCCCCTTTTTTTGAACAGGATGCGTACGTACGTGTGTGTATGTGTGTGTGCACTACTCCCTCCCTTCCTCTCTCTCTCTCTCTCTCTTCCCCTTTGCCTGCGCTTCATCTCTCTGTGCACATCGATTTTTGTGAGGGGAAACGTTTGTACGGTGCGGTGCGCAGCCCCCCCCCCCCCTTCCCCCCTTTCCCCTGTCCTCCCCCCCCCTTTAATGCTTCACTATCAGCGACGGGGGCGACACGAAGGAGTACCGACACGTTTTTTTTCGCTCCTTTCACCTCCCCTTCTTTCCCCCCCGTGAAAGGTGGCCTTCTCCACCCCCGCTTTCCCTCTCCAGCAGCGCATGCGGTGGGCTCAAACGAAGTAAAGGTTGGAGCAACGACAGGAGGAGAGAAGGAGGGAGGGGAGAGCGCAACGGGTGCACCACCACCACCACCACCGCGGCGATCATTTTATTTCCGCGGCAACCGTGCCGCCGCTGCTGCGACCCGTCCCGGCGGCTCAACACCTGCTGACCTCCTTCTCCCCCCCCCCCCCCCCACACACACACACACAAACAACGCGCAACACGTGGAACGGTGCGCGACGTGGGGGATCCACAAGGTAGAAGACGAAGGGGAAGAGCAGGAGCAGAGTGAGGACGCATCGATCTCTTTCGCTTTATATCTCTACGTCTACCTACCTCTCTAGCTAACGAGAAGAGAATAGAGGAGAGTAACACCCACTATTGCACGAAGCGACGCCTTCTTCGGTTTTCCTTTTCTCAATTACCAGTCCTCCCCTCCCCTCCCTCCCTTCTGTCCCTTACCCCTTCTGGAAGCGCGAGACGAGAGGACAAAAGATTAGGAGAAGTGGAGGAGAGAGGGAGGGACCAAAGGGAAGCAAGGGGTAGAGAGGGGAGGGGGCCGAGTAAGGAGGGGTCCACCGTGGTCACGCTCACACGTTGTGGGCTCTCTCTCCTTGTGACGTTGGGCGAAGAAGGACTGAAGGAGTTGACAATGCCGAAAGGAAAGAAAGGTGGTGGGGGCCGTGGCACGGTAGTCAAGAACCTCTGGGACCTCTCTACCTCACCAGCCGCTGCAGGCGGCGCCGGCAACGGCAGCAGGAGGAGTGATGACGTATATAGTGGAGTGTCTACTACCTTAACGACGTATCGCCGCCCACGACCGGCGCGCTACGTCGACCCAGCAGCTCTGAAGCGCTCGTTCATGCTGCAACATTTCCAGTTCATCCTGCGTGCCGATCTACCGATGGCGACGACGGCGGTGCAGGGACTACCTCAAGGTCAGCGGCGTCTCCTGGAGTGTCTCCAGTGCAGTGACGATCTCGTGCCGTGGGAGACGGTGCATTCGGTGGTGATGCGGACCGCCATCGAGGAATTCACCTGCCCCATCTGCATGGACGTCCCCACCGCACCGCGTATCACGGAGTGCGGTCACGTCTACTGTTTACCGTGTATCCTGCAGTACATGCATCGACAGAAGGCGGCCGCCGCGCCGCGCACGTGCCCCATGTGTCATGAACTGTTGGCGTTGTACGCCCTTCGGCCCTGTGTCCTGCAGCTGGTGCGGCCCCTCGAGGTGGGCGTGCAGGCTCGCTTCGACCTCTTCAAGCGACCTCGAAACTGTTGTGTGTTGCGCCGCTTCGATGACGCCTTTTTTCTCTCAACGCCGCCGTCACGGTCGCCGTCCAGCATCGCGGATCTTCAGCTCCCCACCTACATGGACCCCAGCTCGTACCAGAGCCGCTACGTTGTAGCCAGTGCGCAGTACGAGGCGGGCCAGCGCTGCGCCGATGGCGCCGGGATTTCAGAGCGGATGCGGGAGCTGGATAGTCTGCCACGGCCTCTCACGGAGTCGGAGGCGGAGATGGGACACTTCCTGCTGGAGGCACTGAACGAGGTATCGAAGGAGCCGAAAGGGTTGGCGTCCTCGCTGTCGCGCCACTCTCCTCCGATGGCACCGCGACCCGTGCTGACACCCGCCACTGAGAATGACGGTGGCTACGTCGAACTCTATGCGGAGGGAGAAGGACAGCCCTTTTACCTTCACATGCTAACAGTGAAGATGCTGCGGCACGACGCCGCACTGCGCGGTATGCCGCCGCTCGAAACGGTCACCGGCCCCGTGGAGGAGGTCATCACGATGGAGCAGACGGAGGCAACACGACGCATCTACAAAGTCTTCTCGCACGTTCCGTTACACAGCACGATCAAATTGTGCGTGGTGAACATCGACGACATCCTCCTGCCCGAGACCCGCGCTGCCTTTGCGGAAACGCTTCGGAAGATGGCCAACGACCGGTCGCTGCGGCAGCGACACGACGCGTCTGCTGCAAGTGAGGACGACTCCTGGAAGCAGTATCTTCTCAAGTACAGTGGCCACAGGAGTGGTAGCGACGTCGGCTACTCTTCTCATGCGGTACCGTCTGACTTCTCCATCGACACGGACAGCTTGCCGTACCTGAAGCTGCCTTCCACAGCGTCCTCAGGGAGCGACCATGGACTGCCACCCAATGCACTCGATACGCGTCAGCGGGCGACGAAGCGGCAGGATGTATACGGGGGGCTCGTGGACTCCGCGGAAGCACCCCCATCTCCCTCCATTTCGGCTTCAACCGCGACGGCGGCAGTAGCGTCGGCCAGGCCGCCCACCAACGCCACAAGTTCGGCTACGGCAGGCTGTTGGGCCCGAGGGGGTGCCGCTAAGTTGTTTACGAAGACGGACGAGCATGTCACGGCGTCTACCTCGACATGGGGCGGACATGCGTTTCACCTCAAGCGCTGAGCCCAGCCCCTATGATCTCCCCCTTCCCCCCTCTCCCTCTCCTCTCACGCATACAGCAATGTACATATGTATGTATATATATGTATATATTTTGGAAGGTGACCGATGTGAAAGAGGAGAGAGAGGTGGGATAGATCCTGTGATAAGATCGTTGAGGTGGTGGGCTTCAGGTCGTTGTGCTCGAAACCTCGTGTAGCCTTCGCTGTTAGGAACGAGGTGGATGGGGCGGTGGTGATGCTGAGTCCTTGCTCTTCTACACATAAATGTGCGGGAATTGGGGTACGGGGGGTCCCTCTCTGCTTTCTCTTGTATTCTGGCAACACGTAGCGTCCTTCTCTCTCCTACCCGCTGTCTAGACTTCGCTTTCGCTGCTATTCCTCTTCGCTCCCCCTCCCTCCCTCCTCAAAAGCGCGTTCGTCCCGTGTATGGGGGGGGGGTTGATGGTGGGTCTGGTGCGCGTGTGTGTTGCGGGGGGGGGGGAGGGGGGGAGGGAGTCCGGAAGGGGAGGAGAAAAAGGGTGAAGGCGCCTGCCTCCCTCTCTCTTTTTCTCTTCCGTTCTCCCCCTCCTCTCCTCTTTTCTGGACTCGACGTGAGTGTTTTGAGTATCCTGCTATCCCTCTCTCCTATACATCTAGATCATTTCGTTTCCCCTTCACCTGCTCTGTTTTCTTTTTTTTGTTCTTGTATGCCTCTGCGGACGTCTCCGACGATTACTTACCCTGCATCACACCTTCACAGACAACCACACACAAACACACGTGCGGCTACACCGAAGAAGTGTTCCTCCCCTCTCTCTTTTCTGAGCTCGTTGCGGACCGGCCGTCCGAGCAGCGATGTGGAGAACGGAGGAGAACACGTTCCCGCAGACCACACGGTGTGCACGCCTTGACACGCGGTACGGTAAGGGCACCCCGGCTACGATGTCCTCCGCAAGCGTCGCCGAGGAAATGCCTTGCATCCCTTCGAAGGGGCCTTCGTGGGATCCGTCGATGTCGGCGGGCCTTGTCTCGTCCGCGTGGTCTTCAGGCTTCCCCCCAACTTCCTCGTCTTCACACGAAAGCGCCATCGACGCCTCGTGGCGAAGAATGCCTGCGAGTACGGAGTGGACGGCCTGGTGCGCAGAAGGGGAGAGCGAAGGCGTCGCTGAGGGGTCGAGGTCGGAGGCGATGTTCTGCCGCACGTCCCTTTCACATGGGCGGCAGCACGGCGGCATCGCGCGTCCCGCTTCCCCGCATCCCCCCTTCCCTCGGATGGAGCCCGTGGCAGATGCGACGTCGGAGGCGAATCGTCTCCTCCGCCGATACCGAGAGGAGAACGTGCATCTTCGCGAACAGTTGAAGGCGAAAGAGCTGCGCGAGACTCGCCTCATGGCGAATCTCGAAGAGATAAGCCGCAAGTATGCGCTTCTGCAACTCACTGGGCTGCACGCCCACACCCCATATGCTGCCCCTTCCGACACACCGTCCACGTTGCCGTTGCTGGGCAACGTGGATGAGAACCTCCCCAACTGCGCGAAGATTGCCGAGAGCGCCGAGGTGCGAATGGCAGCGAAGGAGGCGGAGGTTCGTGAGTTACAAGGGCGCGTAGAGGCGTACCGCGAGGCCCTTCAGCGTTCCCGTGCCTTTTCGAGGCGATCAGAGGAGGGTGACACGGCAACAGTGGCAAGTCTCTCCGCCCAGGATACTTTTCCTGCCTCGTTGCAAGCTCTTCTGCTGCAGTCCCTCAACACAGCGGACTATCTCGTGAAGGTCTTCAACGCTCTTCATCACTGCCACGACACTCCGCACCGAGGCGTTGGTGAAGATGGCGACGCTGGCAGAGGAGACACACGGACCTGTTGCCGCAGCCTCCCGCACTGCAGGCGGCGCTGTCTCGAGGCCGCGATGAGGGGCGCCCCGCTTCACGCAGAGCTTCTCGAACTGGTGGGTGGGCCGGAGAACGATGCGCCAGATAGTCTTCGGGAAACGGCGGTGGCGGTGCGAGAGGAGCTTCTCTATTGCGAGACGATGGCGGTGCGTCTCGCTGCATCGCTGCTTGGTGCTGAGCCCGGTGATGAGGCCGTGGAGTCCTCGAGAAGCCACTCGCCCACCGACTCCCCGCCGGTGCCGCAAGACTCACGTCGTCCCTGCGAGGGATCCGATGTCGCCCCCGTGCCTTCATCTGCCGTACCATCCGCGGCGGTGAATGCGGAGGAGGAAACGGAGGCGGTTTCGGCCATGCCTTCCACGCGCCGATCGCGGGCGCACGTGCCGCGCTGTCGTCCTGATATGCAGGACTGCCAGGTGCAATAAATCGCTGAGTGTGCGATAACGCAGAGGCAGAGGCAGGAAGAGGCAACGATATCCTCGAGGGTTTCCCTCCGCTGCTCTTCTCACGAATCCTCGTGATGCACCATAACGGCAGTGGAGAGGGGGCGAGGGAGAGGCGAGCTGTGGGACGAGGAGTCGGATGGCTCAGGCGTTCTCCCATCCCCTTTTCTCTTTCCTCCTCACACCCTCTTCCATCGGTGCATCGGCAAGAGAGATGAGGCCCACAGCATAAGAATTTTGCATTCATAGATCGACTCGCGTTGGTGCGAATGTGTATAACCTCATCTCCTTCCCCTTCGGTTACCCACCTCCCCAAACGGTGCTGTTTCTCATTAAGAGAGAAAGGAGGGGGAGAGAGAGAGTCGTGGCGGTCGGGGTGCATTCCACGCCACCCTCCTTTCTCTTTTGCTGACGGTGCTGGCGGACACGGCGGTGAAAACGATGAACATGATGTGGAGAAGGCACAGAACGTGGAGGGGTGATGGCAGCTAGTGGAAACAGTCTGTGTGTGTGTGTGGGTGGGGAGGAATACATGGGCGACTTGAAGAAGGAGGAAGTGAGAAGCGAATGGAGAGAGGTAGAGAGAGGGGGCATGTCCTGCTCGCTCTTCTCTCCCCCTCTCTCATGTTTTATCTTTCCGCTAGTGCATGCGTGTTCTCTTTCGAACTGGGTTGCGCCCTCGTCCCCCTTCCTTTCCCTTCCCCTCCCGTCTCCCTCCAGCCGCCGCTCTTGCAGAGGTGCATATATATGTATATATGCATGTATATGCCTCTTCATCGATTTGTGTGGTGGGTGAGTGTGTTTTGAAGGAGGAGTGCAGGGCAGCTCTCTGCCGTGTACCACAACCCCCTCCTTTCTTTCTAGTCCCCCCCCAATTCCTTCCGTCCTCCCTTTTCCTCGACCCACATCTTCACCACCTCTTCATCCCTTCTGTCATCTCTGACGTTCTTCTTTTTCTGTTTCGGGTTTGCGCACACACCCACATGCAAAAATGCACGTGCATGCATGCAGTTGTTTCACCTGTCGAGCTGTGGAGCACTACCTCAGACTAACGATCCCTCTCCCCACCACCACCCATACACAAACCCGACACACACCCACACCCACGCACGTCTCTCTCTCTCTATCTCTTTCCCCCTAGCGCAGCACTGACGCTCCGTTCCAGAGGGAACGCCGCTCCTTCTGTCCTGCCTCCCCCCTTCCCCCAAATCCATGTCGCAGCAGCTCGCCTTCCACAACCTCTCTAATGAGGCTATTCAGGGCATGCCAGCCAGTGAGGCCCTGCAGAAGCACATCGAGAATGCGCAGCTGGCGCATCGCGTGTGCGTCGCGAAGGCACTGAAGGCCAACGAGGCGCCGGTGGACAAGTGCGCGCTCACCTGGGGCGAGGTGGTCATGCGATACAACCAGTGGTCGGAGTATCGCCCTGCCTTCCAGGATAGTGAAGCGCAAAAGAAGTTCGCCAAGTTCTGGACGAAGAAACGGATCGCTGCCGCGGACGGCACCTCCTCTGCCTGAGGCAACGAAATGTTGAAGTCTTCCCTCTCGTGCGTGCGCTACTCCCCTTTACCACCCGCCCTTTTTTTCTGTCTGTACGCGCCTTTTCTCGTTCAGATCGTGTTGGGCAGAAGATACGCAGCAGTAGGCCCTTGGAACGCCTCTGTATTTCTGTGAAGGTGTGTAGGCGTGTACGCGGCAACGGAGGAAAAAAGGGAGACGGGGCAAAGGAGGGGGGGGGAAAGGGTAGAAGGAAAGCGAAGAAGTCACGATCGCCGCGTGTGTCTTGGAGAGCGCAGAAGACCGCGAAACAATCGGGTAGGGAAGAGAGGAGGAGAGAGCGAGAAGGGAGAGCACGTGCAAAACGTTTTCTTAAGTACTTCTCCCCTCCCTCTGTCCCCAGGGGGGTGGGTGGGTGGTCCTTTCCCTTGGATGCGATACTCGAGCACTTGTCATTTCTTCCATCCCTCCTTCTCTTCCCCCCCTTCTCTCGATGCGACGGTGGTGAGGGTTGGGGGTGGCCTACCCGGGTCTCGTTGCCTACAACGAGACAAACACTCGAGACTCCCCCTCCCCCCCACGGTAGTTTTGCTAAGGTGGGGAGGATGCCGATATATATATAGCATAGGCAGCGAAGACGCTTGTGTGGGCAGGTGTGGTGCGGTACTGGGCATTGGTGCCTCCCCCCCTCCCTTTCCCCTTCCCCCGCCTCCGTTCCCAACCTCCCCCATGCGAAGGGAGGGAAGGGGGGTCCGCCCCCCTCTTTTTTAGGAAAACAAGAAGAAATCGAAAGGGACGCTAACGTCTACAGCGCCTCACTTGACGCTCCCTCTACTCCGCTAGCAAGGCAGACAGTGACCTACCCAGAAGACGGAGGGAGAGAGAGGGAGAGAGAGACTATGCGTGTGCACACGTTAGGAAAAGGCTGAGAGGGGAGCGAAGGGAAGAAAAAAGTAGCGGAGACAACTGCGGTTATGTTCGCCTCTTCGCCTGCTCTTCCTCCTCCTTTTCTTCTTTTTCTCTCATCACCTCTCTCTCTCTCTCTTTCCCGCTCGCTCTTCCTTCCGAATCTCTCTGCGGTGGGGCGGGGGGGGGGGGAACTCCACTTTCCGAAACTGTTGTGGGCTTCGGGCGGTCTTCGTGTGCTACAACTTGCGTGTCTCTCGTGTGCACAGCGAATGTGGCGTGGATAAAGATGATGTGGGGCCTTTCCTGGAAGGGAGCAACCTGACCTCCGTCTGCGAATGGTGTATGGGGGCAATGCTGGCCTACATACCCTTCCCCTCGATGTACATACAACTCGCTCATCTCGCTCTCTCTCCCTTGTCTTCCTTTCCTCCTCGCCCTCTCCCCCTGTTTCTTCACTGTCGTCCCTTCTCCGCTCGGCTCCCCGCCGAAATCAACAACTTGTCCGTCCCTCGCTCGGAAGTCCGTCTATCGCCATTTTTTCCCCTTTTCCATTGCACTGTCACTCCCTCTTTTCGTCGCGGAACGGTCTCTCCTCTGCAAACAAGCAGAACCGCCAACACCAACACACCCACAGGCTGCCTTTATCTCTCGCTCCCACTCTCCCACTTCTCGGTTCCTCTATTTTTTTTCTCTCTCCCCCACATTCGAACGAAGAAGATGACGAAGCTGACGGTGGTGTGCCGTGCTGTCTCGAGCGCCATCGACAAACAAGAATGTGAGCTCGTCTGTATCGAGCGTCAGCCGATCTCCCTGGCGGTGGTAGAGCAGCAACACGAAGCATATGTGCGGGAGTTCAAGAGCCTGATAGCAGACGGCTTCAACATCGAACTGATTGAACTGCCCCCGCTGAACGACCTTCCCGATTCGATGTTTGTGGAAGACGTGGCGATGATGTACAACGCTTGCGCGGTGCTCACGCGACCGGGCGCACCATCGCGTCGCCCGGAGGTGGACCCGATCGTGGACACGGTACAAAGGCTGCGCGGTGACAACTACCGCATCCAAGAACCTGGCACGGTGGACGGGGGGGATGTGCTTTATATTCCAAACTCGAGCTACGTCTTTGTGGGCCGGTCCACACGCTCGAACGACGCGGCTTTCGAACAGATGACGAAGTACCTGGGCAAACACGGGCTCGAGTGCGTGCAGTGCGTGGTGCAGCACTGTATGCACCTCAAGTCGGCGGTGAGCTTCGCCTCGGAGGACACGGTGCTGCTAAACCCGGCATGGATCGACGCCAAGATCTTCACCTCACGCGGCTTCAAGGTGTTAGAGGTGGACCCGGCGGAGCCAGATAGCGCCAACGTGTTGAGTTTCTTCGCAGAGAAGGACGGGAACGGCCTGCGCACCATTTTCTCTCCTGCTGCGTTCCCGGGGACCGCGTCGCGCATCAAAGCCTTTGCGGACCAGGAGAGCTCGCAAGGCCGCGAGACACGTCAAGTGGTGCTCGCCGTCGATGAGATTGCCAAAGCTGAGGGGGCCTTGACGTGCTGCTCCCTGCTGAGCTACAGCGCTTAAGTAGAGAGAGAAAGGAAAAAACTCAAACAAACAAAACTAAATGGAGAAGGGGAGAGAGAGAGGACAGTACATTGTCATGAAAAAATTGGGATGAATACAGTGAACGAAGGAAAGTAACGTGAGAGAAGTGGTGGTGGTGATGATGGTGGTCTCGTGGACCCGTATGGGCAGGTCCGTTATCGCTCCCCCACATAGTGCGGAAGGTTATGCGCCTCGTCTCACGAACCCTATCGTCTTTGGCTTCGTGTGCGTGTGAGGGGAGGAGGGAGGGCGAGGGGGATGAAGGAAAGGGATGAAGGCGAAGACGGAGGATATTCTGTGCGACTCGAACTCCCCCTCCCCTCCCCGCCTCCATCCCTTATCTTTCGTATATATTTTTATTAGGTATCCCTCCACCCCTGCCGCTTCTTGAAATTTCGGTGTGAGTGGTGGTGATAAACGCCGTCCTTCTCTCTTTGTATATATACTTTTTTCTCTTCCTACATCTCCGCATCGAGAGATGTCGACCGTACGCACATCTTCTCCCCCTTCTCCACCAACACCTCATACCAACAAAGAAGAAGAATGGCGCGGGTGAAAGCAAAGGACGGTGGGCACCGTTGGTGAGAATGTGGATGGTCGATTGGATGCGGTATTCTTTTATTGCCTGGAGATGGGAGACTCCACGTTTGAGAGAGAGAGGGTGGGGTGGGATGGGGAGAATATCCGGTGCGATCTTCAGAACATATATATATATATATATATAATTCCGCTATAGCGGGTCGGCTACGACCAACGAGCTCCGCTCTTCGCGCAAACATGCGGGCGCGTAAAGCAGTAGCATCGGAACAAGGGAATCGCACACACTTTCATGCAGACAAACAAATTTCTGTGGGGCGGAAACCGGGGGGTTCCTCTCCCAAAAGGATGCAAGACGGCCACGGGTGAGGTCGCAGAGGTGTTCATGCAAAGCCCTCTCCTGCCCTCATGATTCCCCCCTCCTCCGCACCGCTTCTTGACTTTTGGATTCATGTACCGCGCTGCACTGTGCTGTGCTGTGAATGAGAGAGCCGCCCAACTGGCATGAAGTATCCCCAAAGGAGGACGGCTCGCGGGGACCGGAAAGGATAGGCGGCGCTGGTGAGACGAAACGTGGGCTGCGCTTCTCCTCTCCTGCCACCATTTTGTTTGCTGTTTGGTTTCCATGCCTTTTGTTTCTCAACTTCTTCTCTCTTTTCTCTTTCTTTAACCGCCCATTCCTTTCCGTTGTCGCGGTCTTCTCCTCCTGTTGCTTTCCCCACCCCGTCCACACGCTGTCGCACCGGATAACCGCTCGAATGCCAAATGCACTCGCCAACTGTGTGTGTATGTGTGTGTTGGGGACTGCACATTGGCCAATCCATAAACTATATATATATATATATATTTGCCCACTCTTTCTTTCCTTCCTTCCGGGTTTGCATGGACACAGATCCCTCAACTCCCCCCAACCGATTTTAGCGTCTCTCTTGCTCTTGTTTTCTCATCAGTTTCACGTCTACGTCCGTATCTTCACGTGCAGTACTGCGACACGCCGCTGCGATTTGCTTGCGCTCTCTCTTCCCGCTCTGCCCCCCTCCCCCTCCTCCTTATAATTCCATTCTTCCACAATGGCCGCTGCCCTTACGCGCTGTCTTCTTCTGGCAACTCTGCTGCTGACGCTGGTGACTGTGGCGTCGGCAGATCTGTCGTGCTCGCCTGGGTGCGTCTTATGCATCAATGGCTTCTGCAAGAAGTGTTCGATGGGCTATTACCTCTACAAGGGGGCCACGTGCGTGCCATGCGAGACAGAACACTGCAGGTCCTGCACTTACACGAACATTTGTGTTGACTGTGAGGAGGGCTATCACCTGTCGTACACTGAGTCCTTGCCAGACAGTATCGATGAGTACCCAGGCGTCTGCGTCAGCGCCAACACCGGCAGCAGGAACGCTGCTATGCACCGTGGCCTACCCAGTATGTTAATTGTGTTGGTGGCAATCGTAACATGCATGGTAGTCGTGTAGCGGCCCGCCAGATGTGTCGCCGTGGGAAGAAGCGAAGAGGGAGTTTGAGAGAGGGGAATATGGCAAACAAAGAACAACAGATGAAGCGAACAGCAAGAGAAAGAAGGTCCAATAGGGTGGATACAGCATTGAGTGAACTCGGGAGGCGCGGTCTCTCTCTCTCTCTCTAGCTTTCTCCCTTTCTTTTTTACACACACTCGCCATACTGTCTATACCTGCAGCATGTGTGTGCCGGCTGCCTTCAACAGCTGCCGCAGTGGTAGCATGCACGAGCGCCTCCGTCTCTTTTGCTGGTTTCTCCCTTCATTTCTCTTTGTTTTTGATTCCGCCCTATTATTACGATGATGTTCGGGTGCTCAGACTCGGATGCGTGGCGGAGCGTGTGTGTTTTGGGGGAATCACTTTGAAAATGACTTCTCCCCCATCTCCCTTCCCCCCCCCCCTCTCTCTCTCTCTCTTCTTTCGGCTTCCCCACCCTCCCTCTCCGTTTTCTCTTTCTCTTCTGTTCTCCATTGTTCCCTTTTCCCTGTTTCGTCTGGTCACCATCGCGTTGACCACTCGGAGGATATTCACTCAACTATCAATGCATGTTTATGCAGATGGAGATGTATGTACGTGGAGAGGGTTCATGTGCAACATCGATTGTATACATAAATATAGGGATGGATCGGAGAGTTGATCCTTCCCTCCTTCCCTTCTTCCTTCGCAGTAGGCCTTTTCTTCTGTGCCTTTCGATATCCATTTGACTCATCGTGTATATATTATATATATATATATATCTGTTGCTCTCTCTCTCTCTCTCACGAGCTTATTCTCTCCTGTGTGCTGCTGGGGACTGTGTAGGGTCTCCTCTATCAGACACAACAACTCCAACAACGTAGGGAAAGATAAGGAGAGGAGGAAGCCACCCTCCCCCGGTATCACGCCTGTGACGAAAGTGTCGAGAATTCCTCAAGTCCCTCGCAGCCGCTGCCTCTTCCGCTCCCCTTCCCCTTCGTCGCCTACACTCTTTCCCAAACAGACAGCTCCGGGTCGGTTGATGGGCATAAAGCCCTTCCTCATTTCTCCACGTTGCTTTGCTTTTCTCTCCCCTTCTTTTTTTTTGATCTTCGCCTTCTCCGTTGAACTCGAAAAGAAACCGAAACGAAACCAACACGAGATCGATTGTTGCCAGCGTGCCCCCACCTTCTTTTGAATATTTTCTCTCGATCTATCTATCTATATCCTTCCTTTCTTCGTTCCCACCGGTGCTGCTCTGACTTATAAACCGCACCGTCTATCATGTTCGCGTCGCCCCCCTCCCCCCCCCCTGTGCTGGTCTTCTACCCTGGAGGGTGGAAGAGGCTCAGCAGGTCTTCGAGTGCACTTTCCTTTTCTTGCTGTCACCACAAGTGGTGATGATGTTGATATGAGGCGAGGGAGGTCTCTCACAGTGCAGCGGAAGGTGGGAAGAGGGGGGGGGAGGGGAAGAAGGAATCCTGGAGAGGGCACGGAAGGGTCCTCCACCGAAGGCTCCCGTATACGCTTTCGGTCATGGACAACGGTATCTCAACGCGGTTCTGTCCTGTGGAGGGAACAAGAAAAAGAACAACCACTACAGGGCGAAGAGGCCCGCCACATGCCGATCCGACGATGCGAAAACTCCACTCCTCAGGCAAAACGTCTGGGACGTTGCGCTGTGGGGTCCATCACGTCGCAGCCCCCCACCTCAGGGGGGAGGGGGGGGTAGAAGCGAATTCGTGGCGGCGAATGTCTCCGTTTTCTGCGCGATTTCTCCCCCTTTTCGTGTTGCGTGCGATCCGCCCATCTCCCTCGGGTGAACGCACCTTTGAGAATCTCTCTCTCCCCTTCCCCCCTTTCCCCCTCCTTCAAACAGATATATGACCTCACACACACACACACACACACCTCAAAACACACATGTGTCTCTGCAAGTCGCATCTACGCTGAGTAGGGCGTGTCGAGAGAAAAGGAGAGTGGAGCACTAGACAAGAATCTTCCCCCACTGTCCCATCGTGCTGCGCCTCGAGCGACCCCGCTCACGCCCCTCCCCCTCCAAGGTTGCGAGAGGAGGGCGTCTCGCCGGATGGCGCTCGTCCGTCCAATAAGGTTGAAGACAAGGTCGATGCGGGTTGGCGGGCTCGAACAACCTGCCGAGTGAGTACCCTCGACCGACGCCACCACACCCGTTGAGGTGCTTCTGGGCGAACGCAATAGCTTTGTAGCGTGTGACGAG